>PVKZ01003649.1:0-48683 GCA_004027375.1 Macroglossus sobrinus | reverse complement strand
CATGGGGGCAGGCGGACTGGTGGCCCAGCGGTCCCACCGGACAGGAGGGCATGTCGTGGGGGCAGGCGGGCTGGTGGCCCAGCGGTCCCACTGGACGGGAGGGTGTGTCATGGTGGCAGGCGGGCTGGTGGCCCAGCTCCCCTCGGATGACATGAGGTCAGCTGCGTGGCTCTGGTTTCTTCCCTCAGCAACAAGTCCAACACTCTGCCCCTGGCCACTCGGTACAACGTCAAGTGTGTGGGGCTGTCCCCGGACGGCCGCCTCGCCATCATCGTCGATGAAGGTGACCGCCCTAGGCTGGGAGAGGAGACGGAGGCACGGGGTGGTGACCGATGACATGGGTGGGGGGCGGGTGTGGGCGTCAGGTGAGACGAGGCCGCCCCCAGGTCCTGCTGGCCCGCACCGTCCTTCCCGCCAGGCCCTGGCGTGTGGCGTGGGTGGGTGGGCAAGCCGGGCCCCTCCCCGGCTCTGTGCCCCTGGCATCGGGGCGGGGGGGGGGGCTGGGCTCCATGCACGGGGGGCTCGCTTTCCGGAGTCCCGCTGCCCGCGGAGGAAGCACGCGGAGCCTCACCGCGTCACTGCGTGTCGCTTCCTGCAGGGGGCGAGGCGCTGCTGGTGAGCCTGGCGTGCCGGTCCGTGCTGCACCGTTCCCACTTCAGGGGCTCCGTGCACAGCGTCTGCTTCTCCCCCGACGGCAGGTACGGGCCCCGCCGGCGCCAGGGCGGCGGCCCAGCGGGCGTGGCCCTCCGGGGCTGCGAGGGCGCCCTGGCTTCAAAGTCACTGTGAGGAGCATGTGGCGTGGCAGGTTCCAGGCCCCTGGGGAAGAGCTTGTTCCCAGGGTGCTGGCCCCTGGCTGACCCAGTTGTGCCTTGGAGGGGCCGTGAGCCCGCCCCGTCCCACTCAGACACCCCCAGAGCGGCATGTGGCGCCCCGGGGTGCCATCACGCGGCGCCCGTGTCCTCCCGGTTGCACCAGCGCTGTCTGGGCTCGTCCTGGCCTTGGCGACGGGCCGGTGGGGCCTCTGCTCTGGGCCGCGGTGTGGCGGGGCCCGCAGGGTGTGGCCAGTTCTTTCCTGGCTGTCCACCGGCCTCCTCTGGGTCCCTGTAGGCGGAGAGGGCACTGGGGGCCGGTGAGGGGCAGGCGCCCGGCTTTGCCTGTCGTGGGAAACGGGCGAAGAGCAGGGTGGCTGTGCTCCCAGGGGCCCCGGCTGGCCTCAGGCTGCGGGAGCTGGGCATCAGCAGCTGCCGTTTCTGCCGTAGGAGGTTCGTGGTCACCAAGGGCAACCTCGCGCAGCTGTACCACGCCCCGGGCAGGAAGCGCGAGTTCAACGCGTTCGTGCTGGACAAGACCTACTTTGGGCCCTACGACGAGACCACGTGCATTGACTGGACGGACGACTCGCGGTGAGACTCGCGGGTGGGCCGAAGGGGACGCCCGGACCCAGCCGCTTGTGGGAAAGCCTGGTGTCGTCGCCGTGGCCCGTCCTGAGCCCCCTGGGGCGGCATGCAGGGCGGGCTCCCGGGGGGAGGGGGCATCAGGTCCACAGCACCTGTCGCTGGCCCTGACACCAGGGAGCAGAGCCTGGTCCCTGACGCGCTCTGTCTCGGCGTGTGGGCCGAGTTCGTGACGCGTCTGCGGAGCTGTGGTCGGCGTTGGGGCGGCTCCCGGCCTGGGAGCCGGGGTTGCCCTGCCCGTCCTCTGAGGGCCACCAGGCTGTGCTCCGCGGGGCACAGTGGTCTCGCTCCTGGGGGACGGGGGTCTGCGGAGCAAAGGCGGGCTCCCCCGAGGCTGGGCCTCCCCCGTCTTAGAGAGGCGGAGGCTGTTCCCAACGGGGTCTGGTCCTGCCCTAAGAAGAGTTGGCTCTGCTGGGGTCCCAGGGGGGTCGTGACGGCGTGAGGAGCTGGCCCCCAGGCAGTGCCCAGGGCTCGCCGGTCAGTGCTCGGTGCTTCTCCGGCGGCCCCTGCGAGAGACTGCTTTCGGAGGAAGGACAGCGACACGTCCACCGCGACTCCTGGTCCCAGGAGGTGCACGGATGGATTCGGGCAGCGCCCCTGACCCGTCTGCACGCGTCACCCCGGAGCGTCTGGCCTGGGCTCGGGGCGGCACTGCCTGGGGGCCCCGGGGATGAGCCGGGTCCTTTCTGTCCAGGTGCTTCGCGGTCGGAAGCAAGGACATGTCCACGTGGGTGTTCGGGGCCGAGCGCTGGGACAACCTCATCTACTACGCGCTGGGGGGACACAAGGACGCCGTGGTGGCCTGCTTCTTTGAATCCAACAGCCTGGACGTACGTCCCCGCACCCAGGGCCCCTGGAGCCACTGCGTCCTGGCTCACAGCCGCGACTGGGGAGCTGGGCCCTCCCCCGGGGACTCGGCGGTGGCCCTGCGTCGCCCGTGGGAGTCGCCCCTCCCAGTGCCCAGGGGCAGACTTTGGCGGAAGGAGCGAGGCTGAGGCCGCGCTCCCGGCTCGGCCGCCCGTGCGCGGTGGGGGCCGCGGAGCAGGGCGGCCCGCAGCCCCCGTGTGCGTCTCTCCGCAGTTATACACGCTCAGCCAGGACGGGGCCCTGTGCGTGTGGCAGTGTGACACCCCCCCGGAGGGCCTGCGGCTGAAACCCCCCCGGGGCTGGAAGGCAGACCTGCTGCGGAGGGAGGAGGGCGGGGACGCGGACGCGGACGAGGACGAGGAGGACGGGGCGCGGGAGACCACCGTCCGCGGGAAAGCCGTGCCGGCCGCGGACGACCAGCAGGGCAAAGTGAAGTACTCGCGGCTGGCCAAGTACGTCCGCCCTCTCGGGAGGAGCTGGGCCGCTGCTGTGGGCCTTGGGCCTCAGGGACCCGGCCGCGGGCCCTCGGGCGAGGACCCGGAGGCAGGGTGCCCAGGCCGTCCCCCTGAGGCCGGGGAGGCGTGGGAGGGCGGAGCCACGGGCGCGTGTCCGCAGGGCCCAGGGGCAGTGCGGTCAGGGTTGCCACCTGCCGGGCCGTGTGACCAGCCGGGCCCCTCACACACCTCCGCTGTCCCCTGTCAACCAACGCAGGTACTTTTTCAACAAGGAAGGAGATTTTAACAACCTGACGGCTGCAGCGTATCACAAGAAGACCCACCTCTTGGTCACTGGTTTCGCTTCCGGAATCTTCCACCTGCACGAGCTCCCGGAGTTCAACCTCATCCACTCCCTGAGGTGGGTGTCCCCGCTCTGGCGGCTGTGGTTTCCTGTCCCCGCAGGGCTGACGGGCCGGTGGCAGTGCGGGCAGAGGCCGTGCTGTGCCTGCCCCCGCCCCTGCCACTGGCCCTGGATCCGGGTGGCCACGCGGACGGCCTCCCGAGACCCCGGCCCTCGTCTTCGTCCTGGCCAGGTGGCAGGAGTTGGTATTTTTTTAGTTGACCTCAGATCGCAAGGACCTCGTCAGCTTACAATCCCTTATTTTTTTATTTTTTATTTCATTATTTATTCTGACGCCTGCAGCACCCGGTCTTCCCGGGCGGTCTCCCATCCAAGCACTGACCGGGCCCGACCCTGCTGAGCTTCCGAGGTCGGCCGGGGTCGGGCGCGTCCAGGGTCGCGTGGCCGTGGACCATTTCTATTTTCCGTTTTTGTTCTCTCCCTTCTGGTTCGCATCTTTGAGACAGGGGAGATGGAAACACCCGTTACAGGAAATCACACGGCCTCGTGGCTTTGAACACAGGCAGCGCCCCGGGTTCTCTGGCGTTACGTGTGTTGAGTGGTCACCCCTGAGGCAGTAGGCAGAGGGGCTGCACCCCAGGGGTTGGGGGGACCCTTCCCGAGCTCACCAGCCCGCTCCCCGCTCCCCGCTCAGCATCTCGGATCAGAGGGTCGAGTCCGTCACCGTCAACAGCTCCGGGGACTGGATCGCCTTGGGCTGCTCAGGTCCGTCTCTGCCGGGTCGTGAGGACGGGCTGGCGGTCCCACACTCGGATGCCTGCCCTGATCCCACCGCGGCCCCCGCCCTGGGAGGCGGGCAGGGCGCGGCAGCGGGTGGCACGCGCGGAGGGGTCCGTGGGACTCGGTGAACTGAGGCGCCCCTGCGGGCGGCTGCACAGAGGGTCTGCTCTGCCCACGGGTGACTCGGGAGGTTGGCTCTCCTCCCTGGGTCCCCTCGTGCGGGCGGAGGGCAGTGGCAGGCGCCTGCCTCGGTGGGACGGGCTGTCTCGGTGGCGGCGTGAGTCAGGGCCGCACAGGCCTGCGCGGAATCCCGGGCAGTGGGTGCCCCGGCCTCCGGGCCGCCTGTCGTGCGCGGCCCCAGCCCCCGCCCCGTGCGCCCTGCAGGCCTGGGCCAGCTGCTGGTGTGGGAGTGGCAGAGTGAGTCCTACGTGCTCAAGCAGCAGGGCCACGCCAACAGCATGGTGGCCCTGGCCTACTCACCCGACGGGCAGTACATCGTCACCGGCGGGGACGACGGCAAGGTGGGGCTGTGCCGCTGCGGGCTCGCGCCGGTCCGTGGCGAAGGGGTGCGGGGCCCGGGCGGGAGGAGCGGCGGGCGTCCTGCCCTGACCGGGCCGGGGCGCTGGGACGCCGGCCGGGCCCTGGCTTCGCCTGGGCTGGTGATGTTTGCTGGGCCCGCGTAGAGAGGGTTCGGGTGTCCGTCCCCTTTTTCGGCTCAGGGTCCTGTCCATCGGCAGCTGTTTGGCCGAGGGGTCTGTGGCACTAGCAGCTGCCATCGGATGTGGGGGGGGGTGCTTGCTGCACCTCCTGGGGTGCCATAGAGCCCCCCACGACCCCCAGGTGTTTCTCATGGGGTGGGGGAGACGGGCAGATGGCCTCCCCAGGCCTGGGTACCTGCATGGGACCCGTGCGTGTGGGGGGGTTCCTGCCTGGGTGCCTGCATGAGACCCGTGCGTGTAGGGGGGGGTCCCTGCCTGGGCCCCCCGCTCCTCACACACCCCCCGCCGCAGGTCAAGGTGTGGAATACCCTCAGTGGCTTCTGCTTCATCACTTTCACGGAGCACTCGAGCGGGGTCACCGGTGTGACCTTCACCACCTCCGGCTACGTCATCGTGACCTCTTCCATGGACGGGACCGTGCGGGCCTTTGACCTTCACAGGTGACCTTGCGGCTCAGCGCGGGTCGCCCCGGTGCTGTGCTGTGAGAGGCGGGTTGCCGTGCGGGCTTGCCGGGAGGCACGCGGTGTGGGCGGAGGCTGGGGGCGGGGCCCCCGGGATGCCCGAGGTGGCGGGGACCAGGGCCTCTGCTCCCGGCAGGTACCGGAACTTCCGCACCTTCACGTCCCCGCGGCCCACCCAGTTCTCCTGCGTGGCGGTGGACTCGAGCGGGGACATCGTCTCCGCCGGCGCCCAGGACTCCTTCGAGATCTTCATGTGGTCCATGCAAACGGGCCGGCTGCTGGAGGTCAGCGCCCGTCCGGGCGGCGTGCCCCGGGGGGCGGCGTGGGGGGGGGCCGCGCGGTGGGGGCCGCACGCCGCGTGCCTGGACGCCACCGCTGGCACGTGTCTCTGGCCTGGCCCGCCCGCCCCCCATCCCACGGCCACGGCCTGCTCATCTGGTCCAGCGCGGGCTGCCCATCGAGGCACTCACCTCCTGACCCTCCCTGTGCACGGCCGCAGGTCCTGTCCGGTCACGAGGGGCCCATCAGCGGTCTGTGCTTTTGCCCGACGAAGTCGGTCCTGGCCAGCGCCTCCTGGGACCGGACGGTACGCCTGTGGGACATGGTGGACAGCTGGAGAACCACAGAGACGCTGGCACTGACCTCTGACGGTGAGCTGCGTGGCGGGGCTGCCCGGCAGGGGTCATGGCCCGGACAGGCCTGGTCTCCGTGCGTGTCCGTCCCATCCGGGCTGAGGGTGCGGATGTAACCTCAGGCCCCCTGTCGGGTTGGTGGCCCAGGCACGTCCCTTAGTGCAAGCTGGGGCTGGGGCTGCAGCTTCCCGCCACTGCGTACGCTTGCCCGTGGGTTCACCGTTGTCCCTGCGAACACTGGGTGCAGGAGGCGCCCCCAACCCCCATGGCCAGGCCGGGTGGGCCCTGCTGCCTGGAGTCCGTGGCCTGTGTTTAAGCTTGCCAGGCGTGGGCGTCCCCTGCATGGCTGCTGTCCCGTGTGGGCAGCGTGGACTGGTCACAGCCGAGACCACTGCCGTCGGGCCCCGAGCAGGTGTGCGGGTCGCGGGCCTCGCAGGTGTCTGCGGGCGCTCTGCTCCCCGCTGCCCGGCTCAGGTCTGGGCTCCGACTGGCCGGTGCCTCGTATCCTTGTGGGGCCTCTGCACTGACCTCCTCCACTTACTCTCTCGGGACAAAGCCGTGACCCCTGTGTGTGACTCCTCTCTGCCCGGCCTCGCCCCTCCCTGCACCCTCCCAGCGGGCTGGCCCGGCTGGGCCGCCCTATGGCAGCTCGGTGGGCCTGTTCGCACCTGCAGCCGCGTGGCTCTGAGCTGTGGGTGCTGGGGCCCAGGGCCTCCCTGGAGAGCTGGAGCTCCTCGAGGCGAGCCTACGCACCCCCATTTCTGCCCTCCCCCAGACCGGTCCCTCGGGGAACCGGCAGTGAGGACCAGCAGCGTGTGGTCCAGCCGCTGGAGCCCAGGGCCCTCCTCAGGCCCCGATTCTGCGTCTCTTCCCAGCTCTGGCCGTGACCTTCCGCCCCGACGGTGCAGAGCTGGCTGTGGCCACCCTAAACTCGCAGATCACCTTCTGGGACCCCGAGAACGCCGTGCAGACGGGCTCCATCGAGGGCCGGCACGACCTCAAGACGGGCCGGAGGGAGCTGGACAAGATCACCGCCAAGCAGTCGGCCAAGGGGAAGTGAGTGCCGCGTCCGTCCGCGGCGGGGCTGTGGACACGGGGCGCGGCGACCTTCGGGGGGATCAGCTCCCCGAAGCTCGGGAGCCTGCGCAGCAGAGGGCGTGCGGTGCGCCCTTGCGCCCAGGAGAAGTGTCGAAGCCGAGGCGGGAGTTTGCCGGGCGGGGGTTTGCCGGGCGGGAGTGAGCCGTGCGGGGTTGTGCGGGCTGGGCCAGTAGACTGCAGTGTTGTCACACGCCCTGGGCTGTGTGACGAGCAGCCCTCGGGGACGAGGGTGTGAGGACGCCTCTGTTCAGTTCTCTCGGGAGCCGGGTGACCACGGGGTGTGACTGTTTTGGTTTTGTAGAACCACCAGGCCGTTTCCCAGAGAGGCGGCGGCAGTGGGGGTGGGGGGTGGTTTATGGGTCCCCACGTGGCCCCCAGCTCAGTCTGTCGTTCTCAGTGACAGCCATGGCGGGGGGAGCAGAGGGGAGGTGGGGTCCGCGGCTCTGCTCTGCACAGCCCTGAGGACCGATGTCCCCGCGCACCTTCTCGTGGGCACACTGGCCACTCTTGTGGTGGCTTCGGGACGAGGTGTCCCTAGAGCGTTTGCCTGTTTTACTTGGGGTGCCTGTCTTCATTGTTGAGTTATAAGAGGCCTCCATGTGTCACAGCGCGAGACTTGTCACGTGTGTGAAGAGTTCTCCATGTGTCACAACGTGAGATCCTTGTCACGTGTGCCATTTGCAAACATTTTCTCCCGTCCCCATCGTCTCCACTTTCTTGGTGGTGTCCTTTGAAGTGCAAAGGTTTTTCCCTTTGAAGGCAGCCAGTTCGTCTTTTTTTTCTGTTGCTTGTGGTTTTGGTGTCACGTGTGAGAATCCATCGTCAGGTTCAAGGTCACTGTCTCGAGCCCCCCGAGCAAACAGGTGTCTGGTTTCTGGTTTCTGGCGCCACAGGACTAAGACGCTGCAGGGAGTGGGCCTGGGAGGGTGGCCGCCTCCTCATTCTGACTCCAACAAGGACAGGCCGTGCCTGGGCCACGCGGCCCTGCTGTGTGGTGGGTGTGCCTGGGGCAGCCGCAGGCCCTGCTGTCCGTGGGCACTGTGCGGCCTCAGGAGCGGGGCCTGCCCCTCGGGAACTGCGGGTGAGGGTCCCGCAGCGCGCGGGCCGTGGGCCGTGGCGGGGGCACACGTGTGCGACTGAGCCCCAGCCCCCCGCGCTCAGGGCCTTCACCGCTCTGTGCTACTCCGCGGACGGCGAGAGCATCCTGGCCGGAGGGATGTCCAAGTTCGTGTGCATCTACCACGTCGGGGAGCAGGTCCTGAGAAAGAAGTTTGAGATCTCCTGCAACCTGTCACTGGACGCCATGGAGGTGCGTGCGCGCTGGGCCCCGGCACGGGTCTGCGTCACGCCTTGAGCTTCCGGGCGTGCCTGGGGGAAGCTTCCTTAGCATTTTCTGAGGACATGGGGCCAGGATGGGCCTTGTGGGTGGCACCTGCGGGAAGGAGCAGCCGCCCCTGCGTGTCGGCAGACGCCCCTGTGTGCACCCCGCTCGCAG
The DNA here is from genome assembly GCA_004027375.1 of Macroglossus sobrinus. Lineage (NCBI taxonomy): Eukaryota > Metazoa > Chordata > Mammalia > Chiroptera > Pteropodidae > Macroglossus > Macroglossus sobrinus. The sequence goes on along the minus strand of PVKZ01003649.1, from coordinate 40,379 downwards.
GGGCCCCTGGAGCCCGTCGGGTAGCGCGGGGAATCTGAGCGCGGCGGTGGCAGCGGGGACTCCAGCCCGGCAGTGCCGGGCCCTGGGGGAGGCTTGTCGCGGTCTCTCTCGGGGTCCGTGTGTCCCGTGCACGTTCCAGGCAGGGCGGGGCTCTCCCCAGCGCTCGTGCGCACACGCACCCCCTCCCTTCTGACGGGGAGACGTCTGGGGTTCCGCTCTTCTAGGAATTTCTGAACCGGAAGAAAATGACGGAGTTCGGCAACCTGGCGCTGATCGATCAGGACGCCGCGGAGGACCGTGGCGTCGCGATCCCGTTGCCGGGCGTCAGGAAAGGTGAGCACGAGACCCCGCGAGCTCCGTGGCGCGGCCGTCGCAGGCCGCCCTGCTCCCCCGCCGTCCCCGGGTGACGGCACCCTGCCCCCTCGCCGGGCGGTGCCGCTCAGTGTCCGAGCACTCGCTGCGCACGCCGTGCGTTTGCTGGACTCGGGGCGCGGGGGGGTCCGCCGGGTGCTGCTGCGTGGCCCGCGGCCGCGACGTGCTCTCTGGGCCAGGCCAGCCCTGGGCCCCGCGACCCCCGTGTGGGCCACAGGGGGGACTCGTGTCGTGGAGCTGGCGGTCCAGGGGGCTTGAGGGGTTTACGTGCCTCACGGGGACAAGGGCAGTAGACGGGACCCTCGGGCCTGGGTAGACCGTCAAGAGGGGACACCTGTCAGCCAGAAAGCCCACGCGTGGTGCAGTGTCACAGCAGCTGAGCTGCCCGCCCGCTTTGCCTGGTGTTGGCCCAGGTCACGTTCGTTCCCGCCCTGGCTGGAGCCCGCTCCGGACACGTGGGGCCTGCCCTGCGCTCGGGGAGCCAGGGTACTTTAGCAGCTGGCGGGGCGACCGGTACTCAGGGTCCCCACTCTCAAGCTGCCTGGAGCAGTCGTGCGCCTGATACAGCGTGCCAGCAGGTGGGTGGGGACAGGCCCCCCCTGCTTCACAGCCCAGGGCTGGCCAAGGCCTCTCCCTGGTGCCCGCGGGGGCATCTGCCCCAAGGGCTCGTCTGAGGCCCAGGTCCGGAGCTCACCCGCTGCGTCTGGAACGAGGTGGCAGGGCTAGGGCTGCCACTCCTGGGCCGTGGCCACCCCAGCAGCAAAGCGACCCCAAGGGCCCTCCCTGGTCTGGTGAGTGGCAAGGGGGATGCTGCCTATAATGAGTGGTTCCTTTCATTCTCAGGCGACATGAGCTCTCGTCACTTCAAACCTGAAATCAGGGTGACTTCGCTGCGCTTCTCTCCCACTGGTGAGCCCCGAGCGGCGGTGGCTGGTGCGGGAAGGGGTGTGGGTCGGGGGTCGGGCCTGCAGTGTGCTCGGTGGGACTGTCAGCTCTGTTGCTGGGGACGAGATAGGTCTCGGAGCTTCTGGCTGGTTCTGGGCTGCACTGCCCCCCGTGGGTGAGATGTGGCCATCTGTCCCACCTAGAGAACGGCTGTGCAAGCCGTGAGCTCAGGTGGGCCAGGCTTGGAGATGGGGAGTGGGCGCCCACCCTGAGTGCCGTTCACGAGTGCCAGTTGGGACTGTCCTGGGGGGCTGCCTGCCCCCACCACCGTGTCCGCGGACGGTGTCCGAGGGGCCTGGGGCCATCAGGCCTCTGTGGGGGGGATGGGCTTGTCTCTGGGCTGGCAGCCGAGGCCCCGGCACAGGTAGGGTGACAGGAGCAGTGCGGTACAGGGCAGCTTGTGGCATCGCACCGTGTGGCCAGGCGTGCCGGCCGGGGCCGGTGAACAGGCTCAGCGGTCACCAGGCGCTCTAGTCAGTTTACAGCCCAGCCACACGCCTGCGTCTCGTCCGCGGTGGCATTGAGATGTCGCAGCAGAGCCCGCCGGAGTGTCCGCCCCTGGCCGGGAGGCCTGCCTGGTGGCGGTGGGGCGGGGCGGGCCCGCACATGTGCGTTCCTGCATGCACACTGGCTCGGGAGCACAGCCTGCGCCAGCGACCCGGGCACTGCTCCGGGAGGCCCCGGTGGCTGGGGCAGCAGCAGGGGAAGACGTCCCCGTTCTGCGCTGCTGCGCTGGGGACCGTGGGGCCGCGTCCCACGCCCGTCCCCCAAGCACCGCGAGGCGCGGGTGGCCGTTCAGGACGCTGCCCACTGTCACCCCGCAGGGCGCTGCTGGGCGGCCACCACCACCGAGGGGCTGCTCATCTACTCCCTGGACGCCCAGCTGCTCTTCGACCCCTTCGAGCTGGACCCCAGCGTCACGCCGGGGCGGGTGCGGGCGGCGCTGCGGCAGAGGGACTTCACCAGGGCCGTGCTCATGGCCTTCCGCCTCAACGAGCGGGCGCTGCTGCAGGAGGCGCTGGAGTCCGTGCCCTGGGACGAGGGTGAGCGCCGGGCGGGCGGGCGGGCACAGGGCGGGCAGGCGGGCCGCGTCCACACCCACACCCGCCGGCCGGGGCCTGCGCTCCCAGCGGTGCCCAGCTCGCCCCGATGCGGGTCCCCTGCAGCCAGCCTGGGTTTCTCCTTGCCCACGCACAGTTGAAGTGGTCAGCTCTTCCCTGCCCGAGCCGTACGTGGAGAAGGTGCTCGAGTTTCTGGCCTCGTCCTTCGAAGTGTCGCGCCACCTAGAGTTCTACCTCATCTGGACTCAGAAGTTGCTCATGGCTCACGGCCAGAAGCTGAAGTCCAGGTAACTGCGTGCGTTCTGCGAGCGTGTGCGCCTCCTGTCACCGTGCTCTGCGTGGACGCAACGGTGACGTGCAGACGTGGCACGGAGTGAGGCCTTCACGGGCGAACGCGGCACGGCGCGGCGGCCCGACCGTAGGCCGGGCGCAGAGAGAGGCCCGCGGGGCTGCCGTGGCTGCCGAGCGCTAAGCGGGCCTCTCTTCCAGGGCGGGGACCCTGCTGCCGGCCGTCCAGTTCCTGCAGAAGGGCATCCAGCGGCACCTGGACGACGTCTCCAAACTGTGAGTGCTGCCGGCGTGGCGGGGGGCGGCGTGGGGCTGGCACCCTCGCCGGCCGGCTCCACACCAGGGGCTGCTGCCCCCGTCGTCTGATTTGGGGACCAAAGGTACCAGTGTCAGAGATGTCTGTTCCCTCGGGGCTGGCCGGCTTCAGGTGTGGGCTGCAGTTGGGAACAGTGAGTGTGAGGAGGAGGGCGTGCCACGTGGCTCACAGCCACGCTCTTCCGGGCGCCAGGTCCTTCGTGGAGCCCCGAGGGCCTCGCAGCTTGGCCTATCCTGGGGGTGTCTTCTCTGCCCACTGTGGGGGCTAGCGCAGCCCACCACTGGTTTTTCTCGGGGTCACAGAGGAGGTGGTGGGTGCCAGGTGAGCGGGGTTCTGGACGGAACAGCGCTGGCCGCGGTCACCAGCGTGACACCTGTGCCCTTACAGCTGTGACTGGAACCGCTACAACATCCAGTACGCGCTGGCACTGTCCAGGCAGCGCGGCGTGAAGCGCCCCTCGGAGCCGCCGGGAAGCGAGGAGGAGGCAGACGCGTCGGACCAGGACAGTCTGCAGCTGCTCGGGGACGGGGACGGGGACCGGCTGCAGGTGTAGAGCCGCCTCCCTGCAGCCCCATCGTCTCGGTGAGGACCCTGAAGAGCTGGGAGCAGGGCTGCCTGGGCCCGCAGGGAGTGCCGGGCAGTCCGGGGCGCTGTGGGACCCGTCGCCAAGGACTTGCTCCCCTTGTGAGAGCCAAGCGTGGCAGCAGTGGCAGCAGCGTGGAAGGGCGAGCCGACCATGGGCCCGGCGCGCGGCCCAGCACCCAGGGCTGTGAATCAGAACCAGGCCTGCGCGTCGGCTGTCACACGTGATCTTAGCCAGAAGGCCGAGAAGCAACAAGCGTCGCTATTGAAACCGCCTTTCGAAGAGGCAAATGGGTTCATGTTTAGAGACTCAAACTCTGAAAGTTATTTATATTTTTAATATGAAGTTTTGATGATAAAAAGAGATGAAAAGGATGGGGTTTTCTGATGTGTAAATGTGGCTTAAGTCTAAACTAAACTAAATAGTTTTTCCTGAGTGCGATTGTCACGCAGGGGGCTTGGGGCCAACCTGCCACCCGCCCCGCTGTGCCAGGGGAACAGACAGGTCAGCAGGGCAGGTGGGCTGCTGGCCACACCCCAGCCCTCGGGGCATCTGCTTGACCCTGACCCTGGAGGGTCCACGCAGGAGCCCCGGGGCCTGGGCGGGGTGTGCCTCCTGGGAGCTTTGCTCTCTGCGACCTGCCACCAGCACTGCTCGGGCAGCTCCGCTGTGCGGTGCGCCACAGGGTCACCGACGGTGGCTTTGACCCGCTTCTCCACCACAGCCAGGCACCTGGTCCCCATGGCTCAGTAGCCACAACTTCCAGGTTCAAAACATGGACCGCCCCAGGTGCAGTGCGGGCATGGTGTCCACCAGGCCCCACCTGTCGATCACCAGAGGTGGGACCCACAAGTCACGGGCTGGCACCCAGATCTGTGCTCACCTTAAAATGCAGCCACCTCCACAGGCTGATGTGACCTCTAACGGGTCAGGTGAGGGTTGACGCACGTGACGCCTGGTGCACCAGGAGCTGCCACCACGCCACCGTCCCACTGGAAAGCCCTGTGCCCACGCGGGGCTGTGCATCGAGTCGTTCATCCACTGTGCACTCAGGCTGGGAGGACTCTGGCCGGCGTCCGTGTGTGCCTACACATTGTCGCCCCATGTACCCCAGACTGGCCAACTACCGCCTCCTCACCTCGCTTCTAAAAAGACATTTCAGATGGGCAGTGTAGTGCGGCTAGAGATGCCCGGGAGGTGACAGGTCGGGGAGGGGGAGGTGACAGGACGGGGAAGGGGAGGTGACAGGTCGGGGAGGGGGAGGTCTGTGCTCAAGTCCCAGCAGGAGCAACGCCCTTGAAGCAACCTGGTGAGGACAGGGGCGTGACTCCTAGACTGACATCAGACTCTTAGTACCATCCCTGGGATCAGCTGAGGTTCTGTTCTGGGTGGAGGCAGCTGGTCCCCCAGGGTGCTGGGGGCGTGGTCACAGCTACAGGGAGAGGACTGTGAACAGCTAGCTCCCTTGGGTCCATCCATAGGCATGGAGAGGTGAGGGATGAAGGTTCAGGCACAAGGACAGTAAAACTTTTTCAGGCTCATTTTTTGTTACAGTTTTATAATGTGGTTGTTTCCCATGAGAATATTCTGCAGAAATTAACTATAAAAGTCTTAAAAATGAGACAATTGAACATCAATAAGACTGTGCTGGCCCAGGGTTGTGTCTGCGGTCCCAGCCTGTTGCTTACCAGTGGCCTCCAACTGTGACCACATTATTTAAAAAACCCGTGTTGTTAGTTTGAAAATTGGTAAATTAAAGACTAAAGCATCTATCCAGGCGTTTGTATGTGAACCAGCTCTTGGAAAACTACGTCTCAGGACGAGCCCACAGACCGCGGGCTCCCGACGAAGGAGCGGGGAGCCTCCGGCGGGGCTGCGGCCCACAGGGGACGCGAGGGCGGTGTCAGGGCCCCGGGAGCGGTCCGCACGCCCAGGGGACCTACATGAAGGGGTGGCAGGCGGCGCGGCACCCCGTCCGCGACGCGAGGACCGCGCCCGGGTCCCGACGACGCACACTGATCGTGTAGGAGACTCGGGCGTCGGGGCGCCGGCTCTTCGCCGTTCGGGAGTCGCTTTCAGGGGCGAGATGACAGACGCTGAGGTTACTCCCGGGAGTCTAGTTCAGCGCTGTGGCTCGGCCAGCGGCCCCCTGCGCCCGTTCCGGGGACACTCTGCGGGCGCGGCCCAGAACCCACGGGAGCCGGCAGCGCCGGGCCGGGGAGGGAGTGGCAGGGTCCGGGGCAGGGGCCGCCCCAGAAGCGGCGCGGACGGAAAGACAGGACAGCCCAGCACCCGCAGGCTGCGCAGGAGCAGCGTTTGGCGACTCCGCCCCCCGGCGCGCTCGCGGGAGTAGGGCTGGAGCTAGGTGACTGCGCAGGCGCGGCTCCGCCCACCAAAGGGCTCGCGGCAGTAGGGCTGGAGCTAGGTGACTGCGCAGGCACGGCTCCGCCCCCCGACGCGCTCGCGGGAATAGGGCTGGAGCTAGGTGACTGCGCAGGCGCGGCTCCGCCCCCCGATGCGCTCGGTGTAGGGCTGGAGCTAGGTGACTGCGCAGGCGCGGCTCCGCCCACCGAAGGGCTCGCGGGATTCGCACCGAAACTGGCCGACTGCGCAGGCGCGGCAGGGATCGTTCCGCGCGGGATCGCTCCGCCGTGTGACCTTTCAACCCTGCAGTCTCAGTGCGGCCATGGCAGCCGTCAGGACCTTGGTGGCTCCCCGGCTGGCGGCGGCCTCCACGTTTGCGTCGCTCCTCTGCCTGCGGCCGCTGCTGCCCAGCCGACTGGCGCCCTCCCCTCGCGCGGGCCTCCACGGCTCCGCGCCGCGACCCGGGCCCAGGGTCGCGCTGGTGAGTGCGTGCCCGCGGGGCCGTAGGGGCGGGCCGCCCGAGGCGGGCACCCCAACCTATCCCGAGGTGCCCCGACCGGGTGGACTCCCCGTGACCCGCGCCCCTCCCGCAGGTGCTGTCCGGCTGTGGAGTGTACGACGGCACGGAGCTCCACGAGGCGTCCGCGTAAGCCCCTCGGGACGCCTGCGGGGCGGGTGGGGGCGCTGTCTGCTCGGCTGTGGGGAGAAAACTCCGCGATGAGCAAAGCAAAAGTGGCCGACGAGACACAGGGACTCACAGAGGGGAGCTTTAAAGTCACGTCTGTAAACACACAGCGAGACACAGAATAAGTTTCTTAGCTTTCACCTGTAACGCTGTCATCACATAAGAACTGGACGTGTTCGTGTCGGAGTTTTGAACACCCACGTGTTAGGAACATTGAGGTCAGGCGCTTGGATATTGGAGCCGTTTATCCTGCCATCAGCGGGGTTTCCATCCACCCCGCACCCTCATCTGTAGACTGGTGGTCACTTATGTAACCTGGCAGCTGTTGCTGAGTAGTTCATATTCTGGGTTTTTACTAAGAAGGGTTCCTGTGAGCAGGACAGGTAGGGGCTGTCAAGTTCAGAGTGAATTCCAAGGGGAGAGTTAGGTGGTGCTGCAGGAACACCCCCTCCCCCTTCCAAGCTCGGGCCTCCACCTTCTCGGAAAGGGGACCAGTGACAGCACCGAGTCTGGGAAGGACTGGTGATTATTGCGTGCCTGGCACAGAGTAGCTCTCAGTAGATTGCCGTGGTGATCAGCAGCCCTTGGGGAGACCTGCATGTCTCTGTGTCTCTCACCCCCATGATGGCAAAGTTGGTGGAGACCAGGAGTTGAACTTACTGTTGTGAGCCAGAGCCACCCTCGAGCCCTTGAACCCTGCATCCATAGGCATTTAGGGAAAAGGCACCCTGCAACAGCCTGGGCACCCAAACATCCAGGCTGTGACACCAGCTGGGTCACCCCGTCCCTGCACCAGGTTTGTAAAGGGAGCTTGGGAGACCAGCTGGCTTCTGCAGGCTGGGTCCGTGACAGTGATTTCAAATTGTGGCCATTTGGGTCTGTAGCAAGTTTTTGTATGTTTTTGCAAAGTAAGTGGGATATTAACATATTCAAAGCATTTATGCCTGACATTAAACTGCAGTCATGTTTCACGAAATCCCGTTTTTAAAGTCGTGTTAACAGGTGAGGCTGGGGTGGGCACATCTCAGAGTCTGCTTCGGTCCCTTCGCACACAGTGTGCTGGTGCACCTGAGCCGTGGCGGGGCTGAGGTCCAGATCTTCGCCCCTGACGTCCCTCAGATGCACGTGATCGACCACACCAAGGGGCAGCCTTCTGAGAGCGAAACCAGGTATGCGTTTTACCCCCCTCCTCCGCTGTGAACGGGGGCGGGGTGGCGTTCTGAGCGCCTGCGCGCAGTGTTCTGCAGCTCGCCAGAGCCAGGCCTTTCAGATGCACGTCCCCAGGCCTTGTCCCCAGGCCAGTCTGCACTCAGCAGTCTCAGAGTGGTACCTTCGCGTACTCACCGCCCATGTCTCAGCGAAACGTTCCTGCCACGTGAGCCCATCCCTTCATCCTGACCAGGGTGTGCGCCCGTTTGGCTGCCCCTCGCTCACCTGAATGAGTAGTTCTCTGAAGCACGTCTGTCCCCCAGGCCCCGCGTGCTCTGAGGCCCACCTCTCCCCCTCCTGTCCTGCCAGGGGGCAGGACTGCAGCCTTGGAGGCGGTGGTTCCCTGATACTTGCAGCCGGCTTCCGACGGCGATGGGCGGTCCAGTCCCCGGTCGGTCCCCCGTGCGTGCCTGCATGCCTGGGCCCGGCCCTGGCAGGTGCCGGGATTGCTGCCCTCACCCCGAGTGGCCGCTTCCCACCGCCGCCACCGTCCATCACGTCCCCACATAAATGCCGTCTGCCTCGGACACTTGGGGTTCTGTCCTCTGGGTGGCCCCTGTCGGGTGCAGGAGGCTCCAGGTGACGTGGCGTGGGTTCTGCAGTACCAGCTCATAGCTTTCCATCCCCGTCGCTCTCTCCTTTTCCGCGTGTTGACCTGAAAGTCACGTGGAGCACCCCTCCCCGGGGGCTGGAGAGCCGCCTGGGCTCCGCCCCGCTGCTTCCCCCTTCACGCACTGAACCCCGTGTGCGGTCTCTGTGCTTCCCCAGGAACGTTCTGACAGAGTCGGCGAGGATCGCCCGCGGCAAGATCAGCGACCTGGCCCAGCTCCGCGCCGCCAACCACGACGCCGCCATCTTCCCGGGGGGCTTCGGCGCCGCCAAAAACCTGTGTGTGTTTGCGCTCGAGGCCTTGCGCTTTTCCCCCGGGGTGGTAGATGGGATCGGGTGGTGCCACGAGTCGCTCCCGGGGTCTCGGGGTCCAGACGATGCACATAGCAGCTGTGACAGGCAACCACTGCCGCGTGGTGACAGGGTGCCGCTTTTCCCCGCCCTGTTTCCCTCGGCCCTCCCAGCACCCGGCCGCCGTCCTGGGCATGGCTCCCTCTGACCGAGCCACAGTGTGGGGGTCTCCTCGCTGCACAGCGGTGTCCCCGTGGGAGTCCTGCAGACGCCCGTGGTCGCGTGGCTGTGCGTTTCTGGTCGTCTGGCCGTCCTGACTGCAGGAGGGGCCCTTCCTTGCCTTGCTCCCTGCGTAGTCGCCACGGTCACCGGGCGGAAGCCTGGGAAGATGCCACCCTCTCCTGCGGTGGTGGGCACAGGGCTGCAGTGACGGGCGGGCTCCACCCCACAGCTGTCGCAGCTGCACAGACATGCAGTGTGGTATGCGGACAGCGTGGCCACAGGTTCTTGATATAACAATGGATCAGAAAATCAGGCCCCAGGTCAAGCACTTCCTGTGTCACTGATAAGAAGGTTCCTCTGTCCCAGGGGCCTTTGGTGACACAATGCCTGGCCTTGCTGTGATGGCAGGCAGTCGGCCCTGAGGCTCAACTTCTCGCTGGCCAGGCCGTTCCTGGGGACTCTGCACCTCCTTACTCCCCACCTCTGCCGACGGCACTGCCTGTCACCGCAGGGGTGGCGCTCCAGGACTCACGGCACCCTCTCGTCCCTCATGCCTCTGTCCCCTTTGCGCTCAGGCTGGGCAGTGCTGCTGTCCCACCCCCAGCCCGCCAGACCCTGCACCTCGGGTCCTCACAGTGCTGTCCACACCTCCGCTCGTAGCTGTCCAGTACCTGCCTCATCCTGGACGCCCCGCCTCTGCTGCCCGCCCACCTGCCCTCTGCCCTGCACGCTCCCTTTTAAAGAGACAGATGTGCTCCCGTGGGAAGCCACGTGCGCACACGTGCACACGTGACTTCAGGGGCTGAGGGCCGTGCGGGCGGTCTCAGGGCCGGGTTGCGGATGGGCGGGAGCCGCGGGACGTCAGGTGGCCTCTCCCCTCTGCAGGAGCACGTTCGCCGTGGACGGGAAGGACTGCAGTGTCAACAGGGACGTCGAGCGCGTCCTCAAGGAGTTCCACGCGGCTGGCAAACCCATCGGGTGCGTGGCCCTGGCAGGGGTGGGGTCTCCCCTGGGGACCGGTGAGCGCCGGTTGGGGGTTGGGGGTTGGGGGTGGGCTGGACCCCGTGGCCGGCAGCCAGGAGCTGCCCCTCTGAGCTGTGTGCTCTTGAAGACGGTCGCTTTCCTGGTTTTACCTGAGGGGCGTCACGCACCTTCACAGGTGCCTTCCAGCTCCGAGAATTAGGTGGTCACGTGGTTACGTTAACTTCTCACAATGACTTAATAGGGAGGAGATCGTCAGCTTCTAGAAGGTTCCCCAGTCAGCCTTTGCCAGGGCCCCGTGCTCTGGCCTGGCCTCCACCCTCCCGTCCTCGCTCAGTGGGCCCGCTGGCTGGCCCTCATCTCTGCTCTGGGTCACGGCCGTGAGCGCCGTCCCTGCCACGTGTCATCCTTGGCGTACACGTCACACCCTGTGGCCTAGGGTCCTCCCTGCCCCCAGGCCCGCGGTCAGACCTGCTCTCAGACTTCCGAGTCCACAAGGGTGCGCTGTCGTGCCAGCGGGCTTCTCACCTGAATTGGGCTCCAGAGAACCGAGGCCAGGGTGCCCCGGCTCCCTGGAGTGGGACGGTGACATGGGAGCTCAGGTTACTTCTGCTGCAGTGCCCTTGGCATTCTCTTCCAGAAAGTGACAGCATCCTGGTGGTGCCCAGGTCGCCCCTCCTGGCCCGCCTGTCACCTCAGCCCACCTGTCAGGAGTGTGCAGGGGAGCGAGGGGCTCATGAGCACGGCCCTGACGTTCAGGTCAGAAGTGCCGACCGGAAGGCCTGTGGCCGCAGCAGCCATCCTGGCCTCCTGCCAGGCTGCGGGTCCCTGTGAAGTCTCAGGGTGCATCAGATGTGGCGTCTGCCCCTGCCGCTCTGTCGGGCTGAGGGAGGGTGCGCTCGGGAGCCTGCGCAGGAGCTGTGTATGTTGTGACACTGCAGTAGCGCGGACACGTCGCACAGCGTTCCATCCTGGCCCACTGGCCACTTCAGCCCGGGCCTGGAGCGTCAGCAGAGGGCCAGACACAGTGTTCAGGACGCAGGGAAGGGGTGGGTCCCGGCATGGCCACGGGGCAGGCGTGCCCTTGGGAGGCGGGGTGCCCTGACCACCACATGGTGGGGTGGCCCGCCTGGAGTTGCTGTGGCTTACGTCACCTGTGTTCTCGGGGGCGGGGGGCCTGGAGCCACAGTGTTGGCCGAACCACTAGCCTCAGGAGAGCAGCCTCGTGGGAGCCCCGTGGGAACAGCCTGCTTGTGGGTGCGTCTGGGGCTTGGTGCCAGGCGGAGCTGCCCGGCACCTACTCGGCTCTGTGCACACAGGCCAGGCTGCCAGTGGAACTCTGTCCCCTGCGGCCCCTCCAGAGGAGGCGGTGTGAGTGTCTGTTGCTGTGTCACAGACTCCCCACAACTCGGGGGGCTGCTGCCATCTGTCGCCTCTGAGAGTGGCCTCTGCCCCGGACCCCAGGTCGGGAGGCCCAGTGCACATCTGGCAGCTGAGTCTCAGCTGCCATCCGAGTGACCACCTTTCCACAGGCTGCCCTGGCTTGTCACCACAGTGTTGAGAGGTGCCAGCGTGAGGGTCAGGTCATGAGCAGCTGTCCCAGGCTCCACTGGTCACACCACTGTGGGTGGCCTAGGTTCGGGGACAGGCACCCTTCTCGGAGCCGGCGGGGCTCTGCCCCCTGTGCCCAGGCCTGGTGTCCGCCCTCGCGGTCCTCAGCTGACCTTGCTCTCCGCCTTCCAGCCTGTGCTGTATCGCTCCTGTCCTCGCGGCCAAAGTGCTCCGTGGCGTCGAGGTCACCGTGGGCCACGAGCAGGAGGAGGGCGGCAAGTGGCCGTACGCCGGGACCGCAGAGGCCATCAAAGCCCTGGGCGCCAAGCACTGTGCGAAGGACGTGACCATATCCTTGGCGTGTGGCGGGCCCCTCGGCCTCGGGCCGGCCTTGGGCAGGCAGTGTCTTCACCCAGTGAAGAGAGGTGTCTGTGTTCCCTCTCCCCGCGGGGCAGGTGGAGGGGGCCAGTTCTGTCACCCCTGGGTGTCTGCGTGACCCAGGGTGGGAGCTCAGCGTGGCATGCTGCCGTGCGCAGCGTTGTGAGGCCACCACTCGAGACAGAGTAGACAGTGGGGCTGACATCCCAGAGGGAAGAATGGCCCCCAGTGCCAGTGGGAGGGACGGTGGCACATGCCCCGGGGGCCGCTGGCAGCAGTGGCCGGTGTGCGCTAGACAAACTGCTCGCCGTCCTCGCTGGCCGATGCGCCTCCTTAACGTGTGTGCACGAAGCGCACGTGGACCAGAAGAACAAGGTGGTCACGACCCCGGCCTTCATGTGCGAGACGGCGCTGCACCACGTCCACGACGGCATCGGGGCCATGGTGGCCCGGGTGCTGGAGCTGGCCCGCAAGTGACCCGCCGGCTGCGGCTCCACCCGCTCCAGGCGGAGCTGGCGGCCGCCTCAGCTCCGCCGGGAACAGGGCAGGAATTTGCTTCTACCTAAATCTGTAGATGTCGCTACCTGGGGTCGGGTAGGTGGCGTGTCACCATGGACTCGGCTCAGGGAGGAGGGAGGCCGGGAGCGCGGCTGGCGGACCTGGGGCCCTTCAGGAGGCTCCAGGGACCGGCCCTGCGAGTCCCGCAGTTAGCATGGGGCCGGCCTTTCCGGCGGGGCCAGGGGACCGTGCAGCAGCCCTCGGTCTCGCTGGCTCCCGAGCGCGTCGCGTTCGGAAGGGAGAAGGAGTGTCATGTTTGTAAACCAAACACGCGTTTGTGGACAGAGTCGCTCCAGCAGTGCTTGCTTGCTGCTGGAGGCGCTACGGGGACGTCTGTGGCAGGCCGGCCCTCCGGCCGCAGAGAGTAAACTCCCAAGTGGGCACCGGCAGCTGCGTTTCGTGTCGTCTGAAACTGGCAAGTGAGGGATGTAAATGAGGTTCCCTAAATCGGTGTCAGTTCCTTAAATGTCGGGGAGAAAGGGAAGCTGCAGGCGCTCGGCCCGCGTGGTCGTCTGCCCGGGTGATGACGCTGGGGCTGGCAGTGGCCCCGGTGCCAGGTCATGAGCAGCGGCCCACAGTGTGGTGAGGGAGCTGGGAACACTGTGTGCCCCCGAGTGTGGTTTCTGCCCCGGGGGTGTGCCTCGGGTGTGTCCCCCCCCCCCCAGCCGTCTGTCTGTCTGGCCGTGTGCTCTGCACTGCGGTGTGTCCCTTCAGGAAATGCCAGGCGCTACAGCGACCCGTGAGCAGCCACGGGCCCCCCGCCCGGGCTTCCCCCAGGGCTCGGGCGACTGCGGGTGCTGGGACGGACGTGCCCGGGAAGGGGAGCCCGTGCTCAGGGAACAGCGGGCTGGCTATCACCCCCTCCCACCAGTACACCGGCCAAAGGGCAGAGGACCGCAGAGGAGAACCTGGGAGAAACCCCTGGAAAAGTATCTATCACTTAGTGCTCAGGCACCTCGCCGTGTCCGTCCTGTGCCTTCCTGTGGGGCACCCAGTCGCCCAGTTCTCAGGGCCCCCTGCGGGCCTTCCCTCTACAGCCCCCCTGCACGGGGGGACCAGGCCGCAGCCAGCACCCGTGGCTGCCATATGCCCACACGAGCCATGGGGCCGCCACGGGGACAGGGCCCTTGCCGCCCTGGTCATCAGGCGGAGCTGGGTTTGGGCCAGGCGGAAAGGCCGGCGGTGAGCCCGAGGTGGGGCTGCAGGGGGCCCGCAGCTGTGCCCGCAGCCAGCGGGACTGGGTGTGCTCGATGCCAGGGCTCACGCAGCCCAGGCCAGGGCACAGCCGGGACACAGCAGGCGAGCCAGGGAGCGTCGCCGGGCAGTGGAGGCTGCGGGGACATGCTCGGGGGGTGGGGTGGGGCAGGCACCCTCTGAGGATGCGAGGCAGAGGGGCCCGTGGCTGGAAGAACATTCCAGATGGGGGCGGCCAGAGCAAAGGCCCAGGGGAGTGGCCGTGGAGTTCAAGTGGAGGGCCAACGACAAAGCCGGGTTTGGTGGCTGCCTAGAGGCCCCCTGACCAGGGGCCCAGGCCATGCAGCAGGCCTGAGGGTCAGGCCATGCCACCAGAGCTGCCACAGAGCTGCCCCCTGGGCTCCGGCTCAGGCTCCAGCTCAGGCTCCAGGGCTGATGCGGCTGGTGCGGTGCCAGGGCGAGCCTCCCCCAGGGACACGCGCTGTCTTCCAGGAGCTGTCCCGGACCCCTCACCCCTTACACCGTCCCGTGTGTGTGTGGTCCCCTGTGTGGGCACCTCGTCACCCCCACATTCCTTCAGCCAGAAGCCCGGCCCGCCTTCTGTGTTGTCCACTCCTAGCTTCGGCATCGCGCTGCAGATTCTTCTGTGTCCCTGGCCGAGGACGCATCCCCTGGGCTGCTGTCGTGAGCTCATGGTGCAGCTGCGCACAGGGCCGGAAGCGAGCCTGTGCCCACGTCCTCGGCTCGCATCGTGCCCCAAGTGGACCAGGAGCTCCAGGGGAGAGGGCACCCACCTCAGGGGCACGCCTGCCTCCCCAGCGCCAGGCGGGCGCTGGAAGCCCCAAGGCCTGACCTGCCCTGCCACGGGATGGTCATCCCATCCTCGACTTGGCTTCCTTTCGTAGCACTGTTTCTGGTCTCGTAGCCTGTTTTTAAGAGCGGTCATAAGTTCAGCAAAATAGGCTGGAAAGTACAGAGAGTTCCCACAACCCCCGAGTCCCCACAGGCACAGCCCCTGCCACCGTCAACGTCCCCACCGGGCGGCGCCCCTGTTACAAGTAGTGGATCTGCCCTGACTGTCGTCCTCACCAGAGCCCGCACTTGACACCCGCTCCACTCTCGTGCGTCCGCGGGTTTGGACACGTGCAGTGAGTGCCACCCTCACTACAGCGTCCCCCTGCCCAGACCCTCCCTGAGCACCGCCCGCCGGGTCCCCGCTTCCCCATGACCCCCGGCAGCCACCGCCCTCGCCTCTGTGTCCGGTGTCAGCGTGTCAGATGGCTGCACCCCACGGGAGGGGCCTGCTCGGGCTGGCTTCCCGCGGTCCGCATACGTGTCCTCCCGTGGCGTGGTGGCTCTTGTCTTGTGGCCACTGAGTGGCGCTCGCTGTCTGCACGGGCCACGGCTCACCCCCCCGCGGTAGGGCGTCTTGGGGAGAAAGCTGTGCGCTTCTCGCCACGTGTGGTGTCAGCTGTAGGTGTTGGTGCTGGAAGCTGTCAAATGCTTTTCTGCCCCTGTTGATGGGATCGCGTGATTTCTCTAGTTTAGCCTGTCCGTGATGGAGCTCGTTAACTGATGCTCACGTATCGAACCACCCTCGTGGTGGAAGGTTCTTTTTAAACGTTGTCGACTGAATTTGCTGGCGTGTCGCTGAGGGTTTCTGCGCCTCCGTCCCTGAGAGACGCCGGTCAGTGGTGGCCGTGCCTTGAGCTTGGTGTCGGGGCGATGCCGGCCTCACGGGAGCGGTGAGGAGGTGTCTCTCGGGAGTGGGTGCCTTTCCCCGAGGTCAGCACGCGAGCGTACACTTGTTTTGGGTGTTTATTAACTTCTTCGCGTCTGTGGGACCTGTGGTGACGTTTCCTCTTTCATTTCTGATCTTAGTAAATTTTTTTTTTTTTTAGTTAGCCCTCCCGGAGGCGTAGCAACATCCCTGATTCTTCCCAGCGAAGCACCAGCTGATGGTCTCACCGATGCTCTCTACTTCCCACGTTGGGTTTCATTCATTCTGCTCTCGTTTCTATTTCTCTCCTGCTCGCTTAGGACTTAACAATTTGCTTTCCTCCCAGTTTCCTGAGGTCAAAGCTTAGAGGTGGTTTTTTGCTTCTCTAACGTGTGCGTTCAATGCTATACATTTCTGTTCAGTGTCCGAGCACTGATGGATGTCTCACTGGTTTCTAGCTTAGCTCCCTTCTGGCCAGAGAGCAGACGTCGTGTGGTGTCGTGCACTCGTCCAGGTGCGTGTGTGGCCCGCAGTGTGGCCTCGTGGTGGCGGGAGAGGTCATCCTGCCGTTGTCTGAGGCGGCTGTCGCTGGCCCGTGTGCCCAGCGGACCGCAGCTGCCACTCATTCGACAGTGACCGCACTGCTTTCCCGTCTGCCGCCCCCGCCTGCACCTGGGACGGGCGTGGGCGTCCAGCTGTAGCAGGGTTTCCTCCTCGTGGTCTGTCACCTCTGCCTGCTGCAGGGTGACACCCGTACACGGCGGGACGCGTCGTGTCCTCTCGGGGACTTGACCCCCTTGTCCTCGCGTAAGCCCTTCTGCGTCCCTGGTGGCTTGTTCTCAGTCGCGTGTGTGACACCGACATCACTCTTGCCGCTCTCCTTCCGCCAGAGCCGACACGGGGCGTCTCTGGCCACCCCTGCCTGTCGGTGGCTGTCTTTCCGCGCACAGTGGGTCTCCTGTGGGCAGCACGTCGCCCGGCCTGACGGTCGGCCTGAGCTGGTGCGTTTGGGCCACTGGCCACCGGTGGTTACTGCTGTGGCTGGGGTGACGGCCACCATGTCATGACTGCCCCCCGTCGCCACCCTCCGTCCTGTCCTGCTCCTGTCCCTGCTCGTTTTCTGCCTGCCGTGGTTCTGACCTTGCACCTTCCGATGGTGCGTCTTCTCGCCCGCAGCGTGGCTGCCCCGGAGGCGAGCGCGCTCGCAGCGCCCAGGGCCCCTGCCGGGGGCTGGTGGTGCCCGGCAGGCGGTGTGCGTGCCCCTGGCTCCAGGGCCCCGGCCCCCTCCGTCCCTCTGTCAGTGCTGGCGTCCGTCCCACTCGCAGAAGCCGTCACCACTGACTGCACCGTGGCCATCGCTGTGCCGGGTTCGTTACGAATGAGAAAATCCCCACGCTGTCCCTCCGCTTGTCCCTTGTCCGATGCGATGTGTTCCCTCTTCGTGCGGCTGCGCCCCTCGACCCGTGTCGTCCTCTCTCTGAAGAACTCTGAGCGTCCGACCCGTGAGGCAGGTTTGTGGCAGACGCTTCGCCGTGTCCGTGTCTGAGGAAGCCACCGCGGATGCTCCTCTCCTCTCCGTCCCTGCGCCGCGGCTCCTCAGGCGTCAGCTGTCGTTCGTCCCTTTGCCACCGCGGGCCGGGGTGGCATTCTGCGGCCCCTTTCGGGACTTTGCCTCCGTTTTCTGCGTTTGACGAGACGTGGCTTGTGCTAGACCTCTGCACGGAGGGCGCGATGCGCATTCTGGGCGCCGGGCCCCGTGGGGCAGACGGTTCTGGAAGAGTGGCCCGGCCTGGCCTGGCAGGGCTGTGACAGTCTCCTTCTCGCTGCACGTCTGCAGGTTGGGGATGCAGCTTCGGAAGCCCTCGCTGGCTCCTGGAGTCGGGACGTGCGTCCCTGCCGCCTGCGGCTCCCCTGAGGCCAGCAGGCCTCGCCGAGGAGCAGGTGGGCGCTGGGGGGCCAGCTGGCCGTGCTGGCAGGTGCTGGGGGCGGTGCCATCTGGGCCTGTCTCTGAGCCCCAAGCCAGGTGCTGCCCGAGAGACAGGAGCTGCGGTCTCAGCAGGGCCACTGTGTGGGCCGGTTGTGCACCCTGCGTGTCACGCCTGACAGTCACGTGAGTGGCGGTGACTGCAGGTACGCGAGTAGCCAGGCGGCCACCCCCGCAGGGACTCAGAAAAGGTAAAGTGAGCAGTTCCAAAAGCTGTTTTCAGCCGTCTGTTTGGGGGTGACTGACACTCCTGCCACATTCGGCCCCCCTGACTCGAGGGGCCTGTGCCCTGGCCGACCCCCCACAGACGGGGCTCACCTTGCTCCGGTCCAGTCCCAGCCCCAGGATCAGGCCCGGGGCAAGGGGCCCACCGACTCCGGGCTCATGGCTCCCCTCAGACGAGCCCTCCCCCCGAGCCCGCACAGCGTGGGTCTGTGGCCGATGGCTGCGGGTCCCCCCTGCGGGACACCTGCACCTGCAGCGAGGTAGCAGCAGGAAAGGAGGCGGGACGGGGTGGCCGGGGCACAGGAGCGGCCCCACGCCTCACAGGTCACAGGCACAGGTGCGCATAACTGCAGGTGGACGTCACAGCTGCCCAGCCGGGGCTCTGCCCGGGCGGCCGGCCCCACAGGCCCCCCTCTGTTCTCCACCTCGCTTTCCTGCTCCCCACGCGCCTGGTCTGCGCAAGGTCAGGTGGGAGTGCTGGCATGTTCTCGCTGGAGTCTCAGGCACAGGAGGTTCTGTGATACATGTCACCGCAAGTCCCAGCGTCCATCCTGGGCTCTGTGTACGTGGCCTGCGTCCGAGCACCCGCCCTGGGTGCTCAGACCGTCAGCCTGAGGGGCCCGTCTCCAGTGTGGGGCCATGCCGTTGGCTCGCCGGGCTAGGATGGGTGGGGGAAGCCAGGACCCAGCGCGCTGGTGTCCGGGGGCGGCCATGACAGCGCCACAGCGGCCCAGACACATGTGCCCACCCTCCCGTCCGTCTGCAGCCAGGTCTGAGCCAGGTGTCCGGGCGGTTCCGCCCGAGGCCGCTCTCCTTGGGGCACCGACGGCGCCCTCTCTCTGTGTCCTCTGCGTCTCTGTCCATCTCGTAAGGACACCGGTCAGATTGGGTCGGGGCCACCCCAGCGACCCCGTTTACCTTCATCCCCTGACCAAAAGCCACATTCTGAGGACCAGGGCTCGGGGCTCCAGCATCGGGATTTGGGGGTACACAGCCCAGCCCACAAAACCATCTTGGTGTTCTCGGTCAGGCAGGGCTGACGGCGAAGCCCCTAACCACCGGGGTTGGGGCAGGTGCTCCCTGCACAGCGCAGGGCTCGTCCCGGAGGGGCTGGTGAGGCAGTGCCGGGACACCCCCCACAGCCTCGGGGGTCCCCGGCCCAAAGCTGGCCCGGCACGGCCCAGGGCACGAGGCGGTGCGGGCCTCTCCACCAGTCCACAGGTTGTCCAGGTGTGTGCGTGGCTTTTGCTTGTGCCCACAGAGGTCCCAGCTCCCAGCTGGCTGTCCCCAACTGTAGAACGCCCCACAGCCCCCGCCCCCTGTAAGGCTCCTCCACGCCGTTGCACATGGGGTGGGGTCCTGGACGCTCTGAGCTAGTCTCAGCTCACAGCCCTGCCCCGAGCACGGGGACCTGGGGTGCGTCCTGCCGTCCCGCTCGTCGGACAGCCGGGCTTGGCGCTCCAGTGATGGCCACAGTGTCCCCAGAGCCCGCCCAGACCCTCCTCACCCTACACTGCCCTGCCTGGATGTGACCCCATGGTGCCCACAGAGGTCCCAGCTCCCAGCCAGCTGCCCCCGACTGCTGCAGAAGCCACCCGGGACGGGTCAGCAGTGGACGGAGGACGGACTGGGGCAGGCGAGCAGCGCGGGGTTCGGGGTCATGGAGCTGTGCGGGTGACGGCGTCGGGGTTCATCCCTGCAGGATGAGGGGGCCGAGGCTTCACCCCAGCGGCCCAGACTGAGCACTCAGCCCCCGCTCCGCAGACGGAACTGGGGGGTCCACGAGTGTCACCCCTCCAGCAGCCCTGGGTGGGACCTGCCCCGCTGCTCCTGTCGGGGTCTGGGGCTCGGCCGGTGACACGGTGACACGGCTGTGGCAACCTCAGCTTTCTCCGGGAGAGGAAGTTGGTCTCTGAAGCCCTGTGGGGATTCTGAGGGGGATTTCCAGCAGCCTTTATTGCTGGTGCTAAATGGCTCTGAAGGTCAGCTCTTTGTCACATGAGCCTCCTGGGGCCCTGCTGCCTGTCGGTCCCACGCTGTGCCCAGGAGCAAGGCGGGGCACGGGCAGGAGTCTAATGATCTCCGTGTCCACCGACTGCCCCGCCCACACTGAACGTGCCCCTGACCGTGGCTGCGAGGGCGCCTCCTGAGATGAGCGCTGGGTTTGGTGACTGTCAGCTCTCTGCCCCGAACCCCAGCACAGCCAGAGCCAGACCACAGGAGCCAAAGCAAGCGCCAGGCCACACACAGCCCGAGACACAGCCCGTGGGTCTGCGAGGCTCGGTGCCCCCAGCCCCACCCGGCCAAGCCCAGGGACACCTGGACTCAGGCTGCGGCCACAGGGGGCCTGGCCTGATGCCCGACCCCTCTCCGGGGCTCCCGGAGGCTCAGTTGGGAGACGGGGCCCGCGGGCGTGAGGTGGCACTGACCTTGCCGGGGTGGCTGCCGGACCAGGGCCGCTGGAGGAGCTGCCCGCTGCCCAGGATGGCACTTCTTGTCCCACGGGGCGAGCCGGGTGCTGACCCCAGCCTGGGCGAGCAGGGGGCAGGGGTGATGGGGCCCCCAGGAGCTGGGCTGCCCACACTTATGATGTTCTGTCCCGTTGTCACTGAAGGGACATGGCCACATGGCTGCAAAACGGGCAAAGGAAACAAGCGTCACCCACATCCCAGCAGCCTGGGGCGGCCGGGCCTCGCACCCTCGGGTCTCGGTGCGGGCGACGGCTCCTCTCCCGCCTGCGGGCGCGGGGTGGGTCTCGGGGCCGTTACGTGAGCCCCTCCCACACGCGTGGCCGTGGACGCTCAGGCCCCAGTGTCTCCTGATAAGGGACGTTTTGTCCTGGGAGCCTTGTCCTCGGGGAGTTTTCTCAGAAACAGTGACAGACCCAGGGTCGCTGTTCTCGGGGGGCTTCCGTGCGGGGCCCGCCTGCCCGCCCACTGCAGAGACCCTTCCAGAAAACGCTGCCCCCAGGCAGCCTGGCCGAGGGTGGGGGTCCCCATAGCCCGTGTCCTCGCCACAACCCAGAGGGTGGCTCACGGGGTCAGCTGCCTTGGGGGCGGAGGGCCCCCCTTTCTCTCCAGTCGTCCGGAGAAGCCAGTCGTGGGCACGTTGATGGGCAGCCCACCTGTGAGCGGAGGCGGGCTCACCTGCCTCGGCCTGGGCCAGACGCGCGGGCTGGCTGGGGCCCCTTCCAGGGTGGCGCCGGTGCACGGACGGGCTGGTCGCAGCATCGTCACCACCCGCCCTGTGCCGAGGGGTGGGCTGGACGAGGGCCCCTCGCTGCCCAGACTCGGCTGCCCTCCCGGTGCCCTGGGCTCCTGGCCTGGCCTGGCCTGCGGGTCCCTGGCAGCCGACGCCTGCTGAGTGCTGGGAGAAAGCCCCCTCCACACGCGGCCACCCGCAGTGGCCGGTCACACTGCTGTCCCCTGTGTCCCTGGAAGGCCACTGGCCACCCTGCCTGCCTTCAGCCAGCCCCCCACTCGTGGCATCCCCTCTCACTGCCTGTCTACTGCCCCCCACACCTGGCCACACAGGGACCCCTGCTGTCCCTGCCGTCGTGAGGAAGTGCGCGTGTCCTGGTCCCCTTGTCCTGAGTGGGGTCTCCCTTTATCCAGCGCTTGGCAGGTGTCAGAGTCAGTGTTCTTTGGGGCCCAGGCTGGGCCGGGGGGGGTGCTGGGCTGTGTAATGCGGCTGGCTCCGGCCCCACCCTCCGAGGTGGCCCCTGAGCGCTTGCTTCAGTGCTGACCCGAGCCCAGCACCGGGCACAGTTCTGGGGTGCCACTCGTCCCCTCCCCCATCTCCCGCCTGAGGGCCCCCTGGCACCCCAGGACTGGGGCGCAGATGGAGGGGAGCTGGCCGTGCCGCCCTGTGGCCACAGGGTCTGGGGGATGCTGGGGCACCCCAGAAAGGCCCCTCCGAGGCCCCGCCTCCTTCGGGGTGAAGGTCAGTCCTGGCACACGGCGCGGACGGCCGGCCTCCCCACACAGGTGTCCGCGGGCGCACGGGCACCGCCGGCTCGGACGAGCTGCATGGGCGTCTACGAGCGGGTCCCCAGCCCAGGGCCTCCCGGAGGGCCCGGGCCCCGCAGCCAGGTGCTGACCCTGTGACTGTCCCCTGCATCCCGTCCCCTGCATCGGGGTGACGTTCCCGGAGGCCCTCAGGTCTGTCCGGGCGGTGGCCGCCTGCAGCTCTGACAGTCCCCCTCTGGGTGCTGTCTGGGGGGCTCCCCGAGACCCCACGTGCCCTGGGGGCCGCTCTGAGGATGGGGTGTTTGTCCCTTGTCCTGGGACGAGGCGCTTGGGACCCCAAAACTACGTCCACCTGGAGCCGCAGGATGCAGCCTTCGGAAGGGGGGTCCTCGTAGATGGGGGTCAGCCTGAACCCCATGCTGGTTGGTGTCCCTGTGAGAAGCCTGTGGCGGGGGGAGGACCAGTGACACGGAGGCCAAGGCCGGAGCGAGGCCACCAAGACGCCGAGGACCCACCAGCCGCACCTCCACCTGGCTTCGGCAGCAGGGCCCAGCCAGGCCCCCCGCCCTCGCCGGAAGGGGGGGGCGCATCCGTGGCGTGACCTGGGGAAGCAGGGGGGGAGCAGGGCTGTGGCTGCGAAGTCAAGAGCCTGACCCCGAAGCAGGACCTCGGGCCGGACAGCCCTCTGCAGGCGGCAGACACAACGGGAGCCCCCCCCCAGTCCTGAGTGCTCCGGGCCCCAGGGCCCACACCACACTGCGCTGTGACCAGACACCTGTTCTCATGTCACATGGTGACTGGGAACAGTCATGGTTCGGGGGTCCATGCGTCGTGGGGCGAGGGCCACCCCCTCCAGAGACCCCTGCCTACCCTGAAGCAGCGTCTGTGCTGGGCCACCACAAGCCTGGGGAGGGCGAGGGGACACGTCAGACCCGCCGGTCCCCAGGGCCCTGAGCTGCGCTGGCCCCTCCAGCAACTCTGCTGCCCCTCGGGCCCCGCACCTCCGGTCACCCCTGAGGGCGGCAGTCGCCACACTGAGCCTCATCGCTTTGTCCCCAGCCGGCAGCCAGCCCAGCCTCCCTGACTCCTGCCTCAGCTCCGCCACGGGAGGGGAGAGGATGTCCCCCCAGAACGGGGAGGCCTGGGGTGCCCAAGCCAGCCAGCCAGGGGCAAGTGGGTGAGGTGGCAGAGGCTCACCTCACAGAACCCCCTCTCCCAGCCTCAGATGGGACCCCGAGGAGAGAGCCCCCACTTCCAGGAGCTGAGGGTGCTGGAGCGAGCCCTGCGGGTGGGGAGGCCGGGAGGGGGCTGTGGGGTGATAGGTGGTGCCTGTGAGATGTCACCCTACTGAGCGTGCTGCCCTCGCTGGCTGCCGCAGGGCTGGCTGCGGGCTCAAGCCAGGTTGTCCTTGTGTGCCCCCCGCCCGGCCTCACGAGCCCCTTCAGGTCCGGGATGAGCTAGGGAACCGAGCTAAGTGTGGACAGCGGGCCACGGGGTGCACGAGGGGACCGCCCCTGGACAGAAGCGGAGCGAGCAGCGTGGGACCAGGGCGGCTGGCGCGTGAGCCCCAGGCCAGTGCCCGTCCCCATCCCCGTCAGGGCCGGAAGCCAGGCCTCGTCCCTCCTGGGAAGCGCTGGGGACGCGCGGGAGGCTGGTGGGCGGTGGGGCCAGAATTTCAGGGTGACTGGACTTCGGCTCCAGGAGAACGGAGAGCAAGTCTGTCCCCGCCCGCCCCTGCGGCTGGTGACGGGCCACCAGGTGTCAGTTCCCCTTCCCCGGCCCTGCTCCCCACTCCCACGCCCAGGCTCTGCGGCCACACAGGAAGTCGGGGTTCAGGTGGCTGGGATGCCGCCCCCTGGGGGGTCCAGGAGCGAAATCGGCTGACGCTGGAAGCTGCGGCTCCGAGCTCGGGCGTCTTCCCAGCGCTCCGCTGTGACACTTGTAAACATGGTGCTAAAGCACACGCGACACAGACTTCTCCACCCTGACCACGCTCAAGGGCCCAGGCCGGGGCGTCAGGCGCATTCGGGGGCTGTGACGACCTCCCCGTGGTCCCAAACCGGAGCTCTGTCCCCGCTGCGCGCCCACTCCCCAGCCCCTCCCCCGGCCTCGCGTCTGCTCTCTGTCCCCATGGACGTGACTCCCCAGGGACCTCGTGCGGGGGGACCACGCGGTGTCTGTGCTTCTGTCCGGCATGGCGTTCTCGTCCCCCAGGCCCGTCGCGTGGTCGCGGGGTCAGTGCCCCTGCTCCTCCGGCCGCGGTGTCTGGCGTGTGTGTGGGGGGGGGCCGCACCTGCTCCCCCGTCACCCGTGCGTGGACGGATGAGTCCCTCGAGCCTTCGGCTGCGGTGGACGTGGGGTGCAGACCGCTCAGCGAGACCCCGTGCTCGCTTCTTTTGGGTGTGTGTTCAAAACCGGAATTGCTGTCACATGATTGTTCTATTTTCAACGTTTTGAGGACACTCCAGACTGTTTGCCAGGACAGCCACCCCACGTACCTGCCCACCGGCCCCAGGGCACAGCGCGAGCACACTGCCCCCGACCCCCCAACGCCGCCCACGACAGCGCCCTGGCCTTGCTCACGTCGTCCCCCGCTCTCCTGCGGGGCTGGCGTCCCCGAGTCACGCGTCCAACACAGGCCACTGCGTCCAGGCAGCCGGGTCTGCCGGTTTGGTGTCAGTGGGAACACGCCAGCGGCTCTGGCTTTTTCCTCTCAAGGTGCCTGCTCTCCCTAGGGGTGTCCCTGCTGGCTGGGGGGTCGGGCCTGCGGGACGGGGGGCTCGCATGCAGGGCTGGCAGGGCCGTCCCTCGCCCCAAACAAGCACGCCCCTCCGTGCCGTGTGGCCTGGGGCGAGCTGCCCACCCTCGGGCCTCAGCTGCCTCACCTGTAAAGTGGGAGAATGAGGAGCTGCTCGTGGGTGCGTGGGGGTCGGGGCAGGTTAGGTGGGTGCTGCAGGCGAGGGGCGTGAGGTGTCCCGCTGTGGACGCTGACACACGGGGACGCAGCCAGCCTGTCAGGGAGTGGACTCTGCAGAGCGGGACGGGGTTGTCCATGTCCCAACGGCTGGCGTCCACGACCACGGCCTGCAAGAGGGCGCCATCCCCCTGCCCAGGACGTGCCTGTGGGGTGTAGACGGACCAGGGGGCACGGGCGCGGGGGATGCTGGGGAGGGGCCGTCCGGGGGCGCCATCCATGTTGGCGTGTGAAGTGGGAACGTCACAGGCTGTAGAGTGGGGTGACTCAGTGGACAGAGCGGGGGTCGGAAGGCAGTGCCCCAGGGCATCAATAAAGGGGCGCAGTGAAGTTCGTGCCCCCGTGAGGCAGAGGGAGTAGGCGGGGGTGGGGGGCCTGGGGGGCGGGCTGCAGCGCCTCTCATCCACTTCCTGCTGTCGTGTTCTTGTCACTGTGGAGTGTCCACTTGTGTGGACGTCACAGCCCCAAGGGGCACTCGAGCTCCGGAGAAGGCAGGGGTGTCACCTGGGGCGTGCTCGGCACAGAGAGGCCACAGGGCACCAGCTTTCACTTGGGGGACAAGGGGCCAGCGAGAGGGGTCAGCTCTGGGTGTGAGCTGGGCAGCCGGGCTGGGGGACAGTGGGGCCTCAGCACCCCCCTGGGGGGCTGTGGCCGTGGGCTTAGCACCTCTGCAGGCCACCCCGTCCTCTGGTACACTGTCACCTAGTCTGTCCCTGTCTCTGTGGAGAGCTTGTCACTCCGAGGGCCTCGCAGGCCCAGTCTGCCTGCTGGGTGACGCCCCACCTCCCGAGGGCAGAGGCAGGGTCTGATGTCCACCCTCCCCGCCCTGGCCCAGGCCCCTCCCACCTCCAGGCGCCCCGCCCATGGCCACGCCCCCAGGCCCCACAGAGCCGCTGCTGCTTCTGGCTGCAGAAGCGGGGAGAGCGGGAGGGGGAGGGGGTGGGGGCCCACCCTCCGGCTCGAGGGGCCTCTCTGGGCAGCGCTGGTCTGTGGTCCTCTGGGCACTACAGGGTCCCTGTGCCCTGAGGCCAGACCTCCAGCGGTCTCGGGAGGCCGCGAGGCCACTGCGGGCCTCTCCCCGCCCTCGCCCGCCCCCCCTACCCCCGGGCCTGGAACTAATTTTTCCTCGTTGACCGGCCGGGACTTTCCTGCTCAGGATCCTTGGCACAGTCGCGGGCCCGGGGAAGTCCCGTGTGAAAGTGAAGGCGTGCGGGCGCAGGGCGGCCGGGCCGAGCCGAGGGGCCGGCACCCCGACTCCTGAGTCAGGCCCCACACGCTCGCGCCATCCACCTGCGCGGCCGCAGCCCCGCTGAGCGCAGTCATCCGCCTGGTGGGGAGGGGCTCGCTCCCGCGTGTGCGGGCCCTGCCGCGGGCCCCGGCGCCGTGCAGGCGCTTTGCAGACCTGCGGGCACGGACTCGTCCAGAGGGGAAGGCGGCAGAGCCCCGGGGAACCCCCAGACGGGACGCGTGGGGGAGCACGGCTCTCCCTCGGAGGCTGGAATTCAGTCTCCGCGGGGCAGGCTGAGGCCCTGGGGACGCCGGCTGGAGGCCAGCACGCCATGCTGTCAGCTCCCTGTCACCCCAAACATTGCCGCAGCGGCCCCTCCGCAGCGGCCCCCGTCTTGGGAACGGGGCTCCAGCCTCGCTTGGGCGGACACACCGGGGAAAGGTCTGGAAAGATGGGATGCACCAGGAGCCCGTGGGCGGGGCGTGCGCGGGGCAGCGTCCTCCAGGTGCGCCCAGGCCGCGGGCTCCCTGAACGCTGGGGAATGAGCCGGTGATGCCTCTGCTGGATGGGTCAGGACTTGTGACAGGCAGCCATGCCTTCCAGACTGTCAGGGGAGAGACACCCCTGCCCGGCCCACCCCCATGCGCTGTCCCCCTGCCCCCCGCGCTGTCCCCCTGCCCCCCCTCCCGGCCCTCCCTCGTCCCGCACTGTCGAGGGCCGGCTCGCCCTCCGGCACAGCCCGGGAGGCCGGGGCTGGGCTGGGGCTTTCCTGGGAAGCGGCGGGGACTTGCCCTAACTTTCGTTTCTCCACGCGGGAGCTGAGCCGGCAGGCCCAGCGGGAGGAAGTGAGCCCCGGGCCTGGCACCGAGCTGGGCGGAGGGAGGGGGTCTCTGCCGAGGGGAGCAGGGACGCTCTGGCAGGGGGAGCAGCCAGACACGAGGGGACCCCCCACGTACAGTGGGCTCCCCGCGCCCGTGTCCCCTCCTGGCCTCCGAGAAGAGCTTGCAGAGTGCAGTGTTTGTTGGGCAGGCTCAGGGCCACCCCCCCAAAATGGTCAGTGAGGTTGGAAGGTGGCTTGTCACGGAGCTGAAGCATTCAGAACCTGGGCCTGGCAGCCTGAGTGTCCCCTCCTGGCCCGGGGACAGGCTGGCCTCTCCACCTGACCAGGCCTCAGTTTCCCCCGTGGAGCCTGCAGCCACGGGGACGGGGACGGGCTGGAGTGGACAGCAGGCCTGTGGTTTGCCACCCACACTGGCCACTGGGACCCCTGGGACCTGTTGGCCTTTCCCAGCAGCTGGGGGCCCGGGGTGCGCATGGCACCAGGTTCTGGCACCTGGGACGAGTGGCAGAGGGACGGGCAGACAGGTGGCCCGGGCGGCGTGCCCTCGGCCTGTGGGCAAGCGGCGGTCGAGCTGCCGGCAGAGGGCAGCCCGGCGGCAGCACCACGCTGGCCTTGAGTCTGAGACCGGGGAGGCACCCCCTGCTCTGTCGCCCCAGATCCAGGGGGTCAAACAGCCGCCACCCAGCGGCCTTCCCCCGGGCCAGGACGGGGGCCTGTCACGACTGGGGCGTCTGTTTGACCCCTGGAAGGTAACCAACATGGGGAAGAGCTGGGGCAGACGACAACCCCATAAATCCAGACTGCTCAGGGGGACCCCCGTGTGCTCAGGGGGAGCTGTCACCTGCACCCGCCTGCCCCGCCGCACCCCCCGCAGCACGGTGAGCCCTCAGTGTGCTGGCCGCTCCCACCTGGGCGCACACATGCGGCCCTGCCCACTCAGGTGCGTCTGAGTGCAGACAGACAGACAGACCTCAGCATCCGCCACGGAGACCGCTGGCTTGGGCCAGAAGCTGCCGGCGGCAGCTCCGAGCGCCCGTGCATCGAACCTGGATTCAAGGGTCCAGCGTGTCGGCGTCCCCAGGCGGGTGGGACTTCTCGCCATGAAACTCACAGTCCCTGGTGAGCGAGCCGAGGCAGGGGGCCGTGCTGGGCGTGACGTCAGGGGCTTCCTTCCTCTGCTGGAGACCCCCACACACTCACGCTCCCTGCAGGGGGGCTGCACGGCCCGAGGCTGTCGCCCCTTTGCTCAGAGATGGAACCTGAACGTGACCAAACCCAGCCAGGTTACTTTTTTTTTTTTTTAATTTATTTAAATTAAAAAAAAGAGTATAGTTTAATTACAGTTGACGTCCACTGTTGTGTTCGCTTCAGCATGGCCCTGAGACAGTTATATAATTGAAGACGTGACCCTCGCTCAGTCCAGCGCCTGGCGCCTGACACCACACAGAGCTATTACGCCGTCACCCACAGTGTCCCCTAGGCTGTCCTTCACACCCTTGTGACTGCCAGTTCGTACGTCGTAGTCCCTTCCACTCCTGACCCTCAGCCCCGTCCCCTCTGGCAGCTGTCAGCTTGTCCCCTGCGAGTCTGTTTCTGATTTGTTTGTTCGTGTTTTGCTCTTTATTTTCCGCATAGGAGAAATCCGTGTGGCTCTTATCTTTCTCAGACAGATCTCACTCCGCACCCCGCCCTCCAGGTCCTTCCTGTTTTAATTTATCTGTCTTGCTGGCGGCGGGGAGTGACCTCCTGGCGGTTGCCCACCACAAACTGGGTATTTTTAGGTGATTATCTGTGTTCTTCTGTACTTTCCAAACCCCCACCAAGCGCACGGACCAGGATGTAACCAGAGAGAATTCCAAGTGGGTATGGCAGCCACTCGCTTCTGTGTGCGTGACAAAGCCTCGCTGTGGCAAATACTCCTTCGCAGGACCCTGGACGCGGTGCCAGCACCCACGCCCTCCCCCAGGGGTGCGAGGTCCCTTCAGCAGGGGTGACGCTGGCTGGGGAGGTTCCTGAGCCCCAACCCGAGGGCCAGGCATCGGCTCCTGGATCCTCTTAGCAGGACGCCCAGCCGGCGCCGTCCGACCCCACGTCGCAGTGGACGGGACGGGGCAGGGATGAGGGGACTTGTGCGGGGTGCCAGCTTGCACAGCCGGGAGCCAGCACTGAGCCGGGCCCAGGCAGATGGGGGACAACCGCCATCTGGGTTTCCTGCAAAAATGAAAAACTTTCTAAATCAGAAAGCTGAGGCTGGCAGACTGGGGTGGGGGTGGGGGGCTTGCTTAACTGCGTGTCCACTTGTTCCGATGCGCAGGACGAAGATGCTGGGACGGGAGTCATAGTGTGGTCAGAGGAGGGCCCGAAACGGCCCCACCACCCCCCACCGCACCCCATCTGGTCCTGAGGGTAGGGACAGCAGGGAACGCAGGGTGGCGCGAGCCGGCCCGTCGGGGCGCACTGCGCGCATGCGCGGCTGTGCCCTCGCACTTGCTCTGGGATGGGCGGTGGGCGCGCTGTGCGCATGCGTGGCCGAGTGTCCTCGCACTTGCTCTGGGATGGGGGGGGATGGGTGGCGGTGGGTGGCAGGACGCCTGGGCAGGGAGCGGCGCTGCGTTTGGCCGGAAGTGCTCTCCAGGAGGGAAGCTCGTGTCTGGGGACCCGGTCAGGGGCCCAGCAGGTCAGAAGCACCAAGGTGACAGGGCCGGAGCCCGCAGCCTTCTGCAGGTTTCTTGCTGCGAACTGGCGCCAGCCCAGAAGCGGTGCCTGGGGTCCTGTCAGCCCGCCACCCCCTCCGAAGACAGGCCAGGTGCAGACCAGCCCCCTCTGCTGCCCGGCGCCCAGCCGGTCCCCTGGAGCCAGTCGCCGGCCCAGGAATGCGGGCAGGTGACCTGCTGGCCCTAGACGCCCCGGTCGGCGGCAGGACACACGCCTCTGTACCCCCCGCCAGGGAGCATGCGCTGCTTGGCGACCTCTGGGAGAGGAGAAAGGTCGCCCTCCCTTCCTCGGGCAGACAGGGCGCCGTCCTGCAGCTCCCGGCGAGGGGTGAGGTGTGGGGTGCGGAAGTCCCCGGGGCCGCGGGAGAAAGTGAGCACAGGCGGGCCTTGCCTGGAGGAAGCGACCCCGACTTCGGGGGACTTCCCGGCGCTCCTGCGGCCTCTGGAGAGGCCGGCAAGCACTTTCTCCAGTGGCGACCTCAATGGGGCTCTGCTCCCCCAGCGGGTGGGGGGAAGGTTCTGGAAATACACAGAGGTGCCGGCTGCACAGCGCCCGGTGTGCTTAACGCCAGTGAAATGTGCACTTCAGAATAGTGACAAATGGTAACTTTGTGTGTGTGTATTTTACCAGAATAAAAGCAAATAGGACACAACAAAGGACCCATCGCCATTTGTCACCCTGCCCAGCAGGGCTGGGCCCTGCCCGAGACTCGCCGGCTGAAACCAGGCTGGGGCCAGGCTGGTCCTGGGGGTGTGGCCCGTCCTGCTCACTCGGCGCTGGCAGAACCCCGAGTTTCCAGCCAGAGGGCTGGTGGCTTTCCCTGCTGCCTGGTGGGCAGGAGTGGCTCTCAGCTCCGGAGGCCGCCCCCCGACCTTTCCTGGTGGCCCCTCCATCTTGAAGCCACACTGCGCGGCCAGCGCAGACTCCCTCGTGCCCCCCAGGGTCTGTGACGCGCCCAGGTGTGGGACAGCCTCCCTGGTGGCGGTGGCTCATTCCCAGCTGAACCACCTGCAGGACCCGTGGCCGCTGCGGGAGGGTGGGGCCGAGGCCACGCCCCATGTCCTGGAGCTCCACCCCCAGCCCCCTTGCTGACCAGGCTGCTGAGGTTGGCTCCTTGTCCCTTCAACCAGGGCCGTGTCCACTCCTGGGCATCTCACAAGTGATCGCACAGATGTCATGTGGAGTCCTGCTGAACACAGGCGTGGCAGAGGGTCGGGGTCACACTCGGTGAGGGCCGCGCTGCCCTCTGAGGTCCAGACGGTGAGCAGGGCGTCTAGAGCCTGTGCCCCCACCCCAGGCCACCCCGCCTCCTCCCATGGGCACTCCCCACCCGACAGACTCTGTCAGGATAAAGCCCCGCCCCCCGCTTTGCTCGACGCATGCACACGTGTGTGCGTGTGCATGTGTGTGTGCGTACATGTGTGTGCTGGGGCCTGTGCATCCCCCACAGACCGGCCGGGCTCCCGGGATGCCCAGAGGGGGCCTGATGAGGAAGCCACTGCTGGCCCTGCCCCACTGGGCCCTTGGTCACCTGCTCCAGACTCGGGGTCCTGCACAGGAGCACTCGATGGCCGAACTCGGGCCAGGCACCCAGTGGCCCTTTTCTGTGACCCCTCAAGCTGGCGTTGGCAGAACCCCAACCCCTGCCTCAACGACGTGATTCAGAATGAGACGTCACATCTGTGAAATATAATAACAAATCTCCACGGAAATGCTGGACATAACCATGTGTGGGCCGAGGTTGGGTGCTTGACTCTTTGGACAGGGGGATGTTTGCCTGTCCTTATGGGTTTTGAAAACTTAATTTTTAAAGGACCGACAAGGCGTGGTAGTTAATTTTATGGATCACCTTGGCTGGACCACGTACTCGAACATTTGCTCAAACATGTCTGGGTGTCGCCATGAAAATAGTTTTTAGATGAGATTAACGTGACGTCAGAGTAGTGTTCGAGTAGAGCGGACAGCCCCCCACAGTGTGGGGGGGCCTCGCCCAACCAGCTGAAGGCCTTAGGGACAAGAGGCTGAGGTCCCCTGAGGAGGAAAGAATAGCGACTCCAGACTGTCCAGAGCTGTGGCACCAGGGTCTCAGACCTGCTCTGCAGGGACCAGTGTGCCTTACATCTCTCTGTGCAGGTGTAGGTATCCCTGTGGGTGTAGGTATGTAGATAGAGAGATGATTAGATAGATGAAAGATAGATAGATAGATAGATAGATAGATAGATAGATAGATAGATAGATGATGGATGGATGGATGGATGGATGACAGATATTTAGATATGATAGATAGGTAGGTAGGTAGATAGATAAATAGATAGATAGATAGATAGATAGATAGATAGATAGATAGATAGATAGATAGATAGAGATGGATGACAGATAGATGTTTAGATATGATGGATAGATAGATAGATGGATGGATGACAGATGTTTAGATATAGATAGATGGATAGATAGATAGATAGATAGATAGATAGATAGATAGATAGATGAATGGATGGATGGATGGATGACAGATAGATGTTTAGATATGATGGACGGATGGATGGATGGATGGATGGATGGATGGATGGATGGATGGATGGATGGATGGATGAATGGATAGATAGATAGATGATGGATGGATACAGATGACAGATAGATGATGGATAGATACACAGATACACGATAGATATAGAGACAGATATAGATATAGATATAAATGACACAGTTGCAGATGACACAGATTTATCCCCTTCTGCTCCTGTTTCCCTGGCAACGCGCAGACTGTCACTCAGCTGTGGACCACGAGGCGTGGAGGGGCCTGGCGGGAGGGCGTCGGCTGCGCTGAGGGCTCCGATCGTGGGGTAGGACGGAGACGGATGCACTTTCTTATGAGAGCTGTGTCCGAAGGGCCCTGGGGCGAGCAGGGGACACGGAGACTCTGGTGCTTGCTGGGAACCTGACAGCATCTGCACCTCTCCTCGGTTCTACCTGCCATGAGCATCTTTATCCCCTCGCAGTGAGACCCCGAAGACCCAGCGTTCCTTGTAAGGCGGAGGAGGTTTTAGCTTTAACGATGGTTCTTCTGTAATTCCCAGTCTGTTCACAAAAGCTGCTTGGACTTAACTCCACTGAAATCATCTCGGCGCCCCCACCCACCATTCCTTGCCTGCCTTCCCCACTTGTGGGTCTTTCTCTTGAGTCCCCCCTGTTTGCCTGGATGATGCTTTTAAGTTGGCTTTTCAGGGAGGGACCGTTCTTAGTACAACTTCTGAGTCCCCACGGAGCCGGCACGCAGCCGGTCACCCGGCGATGACCTGGCTCGGCACGAAAGCCTGGGTTTGCAGCCATGGCACGGTGGCCGTCCTCATTGTCCCCTAGTGTCTGAACAGGCTGCTCTGGGGCCACTCTGAGTGCTGCACTGTGTGCTTGTCCGATAGTTTCTGTTTTATATAAAATATGCACTGATTTTGCTCGATGTCTGATGCGCCCTTTGGTTCAACAGACTGAGATCTGTCTTCGGTTCGAGAATGTTTCTTCTATTATATCGTTCACTCCTGTCTCTGTCCCACTCACGTGGCGTCACCTGGAATGTCAGTCACCCCCACCCCACCCCCGGCAAGGTCCCGTTTCCGTCGTCAGGGTCCCCTAAGGCACCACGCGCCTTCCTCCACACCGTTCCCTGATTCCCCACCCCGTGCCCGTTCACACCCGCCCGTTCACACCCGCCCGTTCACACTCGCACCCAGTTTCGGTCTCTCTCATCTGCGCCTCAGCCCCGGTTTCCCGCGGGAAGCATTCCTGGCGTGTTTTTGGCTGAAGGATGCCGTGTTTCCCTGGGCTGCTGGGGAGGAGCGTTCGATGGCTTTGTTTTTTCCCTGTCCCCCTGCCGGGCTGTCGCTGGGGTTTCGCAGAGGCTGGTGTTTCCCGGGCTGGCGTTGCTGTTTCTTCCCGACTTGCCGCCTCGTCGGGTGGCGGCCGTATCCCCGCCGTTGTCCCTTCGGTGGCCGGTGTTTGCCGGTTTGGTTTGCAGCTGCTGGGGGCGCCGGGGTGGTGGAGGGGCCCT
This sequence comes from Macroglossus sobrinus, assembly GCA_004027375.1. Lineage (NCBI taxonomy): Eukaryota > Metazoa > Chordata > Mammalia > Chiroptera > Pteropodidae > Macroglossus > Macroglossus sobrinus. Next base: position 7,072 of record PVKZ01003649.1, on the reverse strand, counting down.
GGGGAACCCCACGGGGGAACTTCAGGTGTCGTGGTTTTCTGCTGTGGCACAGAGCCCGGCGGGCCAGGCCCTGTGGTGGCCTCACCACTCACACCGCCCGGGCGCTGACCCCTCGGGCAGCCCTCGCCGCTGGCAGCCGCACCGGCTCCTCCAGGGCGGCCGCTCGCCAGTCGGGGAGGCCTGCGCGGTTGGGGGGAGGCCTCCGCCCCAGGCGCCAGCCCCCTGCTCACCCCCCAGCCCCTGTGCCCCTGGGCCCAGGCGCTGGTGGCCCCTGCCCAGGCTCTGGCCGCCCTCACGGCTCAGCTCAGCCCCCATGTGCAGGGCGCTGGGCCTGGGGCGCCTTCCCTCCCCTCCCCTGTGCCATCATCCTCCTTTGAACAACACCATGGACGGCAGAGTCCGGGAGCCCCTGGCCAGGCCCACTCCCTGCGTCTGTCACCGTGTGCTTGGGGAGGCTTTGGCTCGCAGCCCGGGAGCTGTGTCTACGCTCTGGGGGCCTCTGGACGGGGTGTCTAGCAAACAGGGAGTCTGGGCGAAACCAGAGCAGGGGTCGCTGTCCACCCCCACGCCCCCCAGAAGTACTCCCGCAGCTGGTACCTGTTTGCCCCCATGCACAGCCCCTTGTCCCAGGATCCTGAGACCTGAGGACCCAGGGGAGGGCAGGTGGCCTCACCCACGCGGGTCCAGGACCCGGCACGCCCACGGCCCGCCCTCTGCTCACGGACACAAAGAAAACGGCCCCGGCCGGGGGCGGGCGGTGGCTCTCCCCAATGCACTGTGGGCAGGTGAGGGGTCAGGAACCCAACCAGAGCCCAGTCACCTGGGCGGCTAGCTGTCTGGCTGTGGGCAAGCTCTGTCCCCGGGTCCCCATCTAAACTAGAGGCGATCACACACCCCCGGCAGCTGGGCGGGAGGATTCGATTCAAATCTTTGTAAACACTGAGGGTTGTTTGGCCCTCAGAGCTGTTTCGTGTTTCTGTTGTCGGTGTAACCCCCAAACGAAGACGCGACACACTCCATATCCTCCTGTTGTAGAAAAATCCCAAACCCAGGCCAGCGAGAAACCAGACGGGAACTCAGAGGGGAGGGGAACTCGGGTCCCAGAGGGGCTAGTGCTCTGAAGGGCTGGGCGCTGCGCTCAGCGGCAACAGCCCTTATACACGAGGATGTGACACCAGCTGATTGGTCAGTTTGAACCGGAAGCGTTACCCAGGGTGCAAGTAGCAACACTGGAGAAGGGCGGGAGTTGCTAAGGGCAACCAGTGAACACCAATTGTTACAGGAAGCGATCTGCCAGGATACAAGGTGCCACAGGCGGCCGGGGCTGCTATGGGCACAAACAGTTACAGGTGCACAAACAGTTACAGTTGCACAAACAGTTACAGTTACACGTGGTGGAGCAAAGTGCCAGCGAGCTCTTGCTCCAGCCCCTGCACGCAGCAAGCATATTTACAGAAGCAGAACAAAGAGCTGATTAGCTTTTTGATGTCAATTCCTCCAATTTCCTCTTCCTTCCCCCGCTTTGATGCCCATTTAGATTCTTCCTGGGGTGTCCACCTCACGGTCTCCCTCTGCAGGGACCGGCAATTCCATCGTGCAAAGATCTCTGCTGTAGGTTTTCTTTCTACCATAGTCTCTATGAGGGGGGTGGTTGTCCGGACATCGAGAGGCGACAGGCAAGGAGGAATGAGGAGGGCTTCCTGGAGGAGGAGTACCACTCCGGTGAAGGTCTGAAAGCCCCCGAAGGCGGAGAACCGACCTCCACAGAGGCTATCGGGGGCTCGCCCGTGCCATGTGTGTGTGGGCACGTACGCCGGCTGTGTCATCTGCTCGATGAGAGCCTCGACAGCCTGGCCCTGGTCCTCCGTCTGCGCACAGCAGTGGGCGAGATTGAATTTCCCACACACGCCTCCTGCTGCTGACCGATAGCCTGGTGCCAGCCTGCTCTGGTGTGTGGCGTTTCCCGTCTGTCGACGTGCCAGGAGGGGCTTAGGGCTCCCCGGTCTCATCCGTGATGATGCCTAAGGCCGCCTGCAGCCGGATAACCAGGGCTAGCATGTCAATGGGGGTGCGGTATCCCCACGATGCATCTTTTGCCCAAGGGGCAGGCCCATAGTGTTGGATTGTTCGTTCTGGGGGCCACTCGTCACCCTCCCAGGCCGCTATCTGGAGCTGTCGTCTTACCCTTTGCAGGGGTCGTGGGGCCGGGGGACCAAGCTGTCCCCCTATTTTCACAGACAGGAGGAGAAAGGATGGTGGTATCGTGCCAAGTACACAGCTTCCTTCCCAGTTTGTGGGGCGGCGGATGGAGGCCGTGCTCCCACAAATCCAGGCTCACACGGGCTCTGCCTGGGCTGTGCCAGGCTTTAGCCAGCCCTGGGAATCTGGCCGATGGGTCTCTCTCTCTTCTGCTCCCCAGCCACACGCTTCGTCTGGAGGTGGCGTTATAAGGTCGTTGGCCTGAGCACACTAAGTTTCTGACTGTTTGAGATTGCTTCCACCTCTGGCCTGGCAGTATTGTCCTATAATATGTTCTAGAATCCACTGACCATGGTTGGAGGCGTGTGGGGCCGTTAGGTCCGGCCTCGCCTGGTTGGGGACCCGTCAGCAGCGTCCCATGGCCATCCGTCTCCCACCAGAGTCCCCCACACACGCAGCAGGAAGTGACGGGCAGGGAGCGAGCCGTTCCTTCCGCCACCGTGAGGGACCAGTTCTTACTTGGTTTGGCGATGGGGGAGGGGGTTCCGTTGCTTCCTTGCAGAAGGGCTGATGAACCTGGTAGGTTTGGGCCGAACGGGCTAGTCCTTGACCTTTGGTATGAACACGAATTGGAACGTGAGGGTTTAGCCCCGTTCCACCGATGCCGAGTGCTGGCACCGGTCCGGAGCGGCAGCGGGGTTCAGGGGTTCAGGGGTTGGCTAGGATTCGCTCCAGTGGGTGCCCACACGTGTGGTGCCGCTGGATAAGGCCCCCCCTTTCCTTAAACGCACCTCCCAAGTGTCTTTCTCCCAAGCAGCCCATAGGACTCGGGGAGTGTGGGGACCTGTGTGTGTTCCTTCCGTCCTGTGACTTCCTCCCCAGCTGGGAGATGGCAGGTGTGGCCCTGCACACGGCGGCACCGGCGTCCCACCGGAGGGCTATCGGGGTAGCATTTCCTGCCACTGTAGTCTGGCCCACACGGGTCCGTCTGTCCCTCCTCCCCCGTGGTCCCCCATAGCCACCCCTATGTCATGAACTGCTTCGGAGGAAGGTGATTCGGGTGGCACCATGCATGAGGTTGGTGACTTCCCGGGGCGCGTGCTGAGTAGCGAGTCGGGCCATGGGTCCAGGTCGCTTTCTGAGCCCCTGCCATGCACAGACAGGCGCTGTGGGACACGGAGGCCATCTGACCCCCTTCGGGGACGTGACTGCACAGCTCACTGTCATCTGCCTGAGCTTCCTTCCCTCCCCGGCGTCCAAATACAAGGAACCTCGTGACGAACTTTCTCAGGCTTTGGCCGAGCGTGGACCAGCCAGCTTCTGGTTTGGGGGGGTCCGGCATGGGGAGGGGTGGGGAGGGGGGCTGAGGCCGGAGTTCCGCTGACCCCCGCGGCCCTGAGACCTGCCCTCCTGCTGGGCCGGGGACACTCACAGCCAGTGTCCTCGTCAACTCCCCGTCCACGTGGCAGATCTGAGCTGGGCATCTGAGACCTGCCGTCACACAGCCACGCCCCTCCCCCAGAGGAGCACGCCCCGCCCCCAGCACTCGGTCCCTGTGGGGACACGGGGACATGATGTGACGCTCCTTGTCGTCCGGAGCTCTCCCCCTGCCCCGCGTCCTGCACAGGATGGACCCTCCTCCCCACGCCTTGTCACCCGTGCTCCCAGCACCAGGCACCCAGCGCCCGCTGTGCACCCCGGCGCAGGCCCGCACCCTCTCTGGACTCCCTCGGGCCCCCCAGGGCAGGCTGAGTGAGGGGCTCTGGCCCCCGAGTTCTCTGCGTCCGTCTCCGTCGCTGGCGTGTCTTCTCAACGCCGATCGCTCGGCCACCTGCCCCGGAACGGCCCTTGTGCCACTGTGCGCCCCTGCTTCGTGGACATGGCGACGACGGGCACCAGTCTGTTCGACGGTGGGGTCCCTCTGCCCGTGTCACCCAGAGCGTTTGCGGGAAGGGGCATCGCTTCACGTGCTGGCTTTCCGGAGTTGCGTTTGCATGAATTAAAAGGATGCTTCCCATCCTGTCTCACGGCCTGGAGAAGTTTACACGTGATGGGAACGTGACTCGGAGAGTAGACACAACCCAGCTGGGCCGGAATGTCCCGAAGGCAGGTCTCCAGTCCCGGAAGTCGGACGGTTCGGACGACTCCTCCCTCCACGTTTCCATGACGACGGACCCGCCTGCCCCCATCACAGCCCCATAGTCCCCGGCGGGATGGGCTGGCAGGCCGGGCGCCCTGCTGGTGGCCCGAGCCCGTCCCTGGGTGGGATCCGGGCCGGCGCCCTCGACTGTGGCCAGGTGGTCGTGTGCCTGTCCTTCCTGAGAGGACCTGTCCCTCTGGGAGCGAACGGGGCATGTGCTCATGGCCCTGAACACGGAGACACTTAGGGAGAGACCTCTGAGGGGTTTAGATTTCGCACACGGGTTCCCCCTCCACACCGCCCTGGGAGACCCCTTGCCAGAGGTCACCGTGGTCAAAAGCAGGGCGGCCGGGTGAGAAGGCTCCTGACGGGCAAGGTCAAGGTTCCCCGGGCCCACCCCCAGGCCGGCGCCTTCCTTACCTCGACCCTCGGGCAACGGCTTTGTCTTAAAGTGAAATTCCTTTAAATGTTTTAAGTTCAATTATAGTTTAATGTATTATTCACTGTTCTCTTTCAGCATTTCAAATGCCGGCAAGGTATGACCCGCACAAACCAAACTTCCCCAACACTTGAATTACTCCTCTTTATCTGATAAATTAAGCTGATAACACATCGAGTCCACTTACACACTCTAATACCGTGTTCACACTTAAACTATTTCACACCTCTCTGCTTAAAACCACGACTCCCACAGAAATAATACCCCTCAACTTCCCTCTGAAGAAACTAATACGAAAAGGCCCGCGAGTGCACTATTTCTATTCATATTTGTGTCAATTTGTGCCATGTCACTGCAGCAGCGTGTAACGCTGACTTTGGTATCACCATAAAGCATTGAACGAGCTGCACAGCTTAGCATTTTCATTGTGAAACTCGAAATGTAGTTATATGGAGGTTCTTGATGTTTTAAATGGTGGTGAAACACATGACATCCGTCATTTCGACCATCCCGAAGTGATGTGTGACGTCCCCACCACCGTCCCCCAGGACTTTCTCACCTTCCCGACCCGAAGCTGTCCCTGTCAGCCGTGAACGTGACCGTCTTCAGTACCTCGCCTGAGTGGACCCACTCAGTGTGTGTCCTGTGGCGACGGGCTTCTCCGCCCGGCCTCACAGCTTCGGGGGCGGTCCACGTCGTAGCAGGCGCCAGGGTGCGTCCGTGGTGCAGGCGGCCCACGCTCCGGGGATCCCCTCCCCCGCCGGTGGGCCTCTGGGCCATTTCCTTCCACTTCGTGGCTCTGGTGAGGAGTGTCTGCTCCGGCCTCTGCTTTCTCTGTTGGGGTGCGTCCCCAGACGTGCGTGTCATCCCTGGGTGACACGGCGCTTCTCTGTGTGTTTTCTTGCAGAGCCTGCGTCCTGCCTGTCGTCACGGCTGCTCCGTGCAGCACTCACCACCCCCGCCCCGCCGCCGTGGGCCACGAGGCTCCCGTCCCTGTCCCTCCACGTCCTGGCCGGCGCGAGCTGTGTTTCCGCCTGTCGTTGCTTGTTTATCATCGTTCTCCACGGCAGCCATCCTAAAAGGTGTGAGCTTCCGTCTCGTCATGCTTTCCATCCGCGTTTCCCTGACGATCGGGGATGCTGAGTATCTTTCCACGTGTTTATGGCCGATGTGTGTGTCTTCCTTGCAGAAATTCCTGCTCCAGTTCTTGGTTTGGGGTTTGTTTCTCTGTTGCTATTGCCGTCGTTGAGTTTGAGGAATTCCTTGTGCGATCTGGATGTTAGCCCCTTGCCAATATTTCCTCTCCTTCTGCGGTTTGCCTTTGCCCTCTGAAGCTTGTGTGCTTCGGTGAACGAGAGTTTGTCATCTCGATGTCATCTAATCTGTGTCTTCTCTTGTCGTTCGTGCCGGGGCGTCCTCTCTGAGGACGCAGTGTCCAGTCGGGGGTCACAGAGCCTCTCCCCTCTGCTTTGGATTCAGGTTTTGTCGTCTCACACCCGGGAGCCGGGGACTGTTCGCGTGGTGTCCGTTGCTGTTGGGGACTTTGCCGTGTGTCTGGCAGGGAGCGGAGCGAAAGTTTAATTAAGGCCATTTGTTTGACCTTGGCTTGGATCTGCAAGTAAACATTCTGAGAGCCAGACGCAGGCGTCCGCACCCCCACGACGAGTCTCAGCCGAAAACAGTAACAATCCACGCAGACGGAGACTCATGGGCAGCGGCTCCGTCCCCCTCACCGTGGGCGTCACGCTCTCCCTGGGCTCGGGGGGTGGTAGGGGGCTGCGTGGCTGGTGAAGGGTGCAGGGGGGTATGGGGGTCCCGGGGGTCGGGTAGGGCCGCGGCCTGCAGGAACACCATCCTCCCCCAGCATGTGGGCCTCAGGGCCGCGGGCCGGAGCTGCTTGGCCGTGGACCAGTGTCACACCCTCTGGAGGGCGCTGGCAGCTGCTGAGAAGGCCGGAGGCTCTATCTGCGGAGTCTCACTCTCTGCGCTGAGACCTGGGTCTTCCCGGGTCTGGCCCACTGACCACAGGGCCTGCTGGGCCCAAGAGCAGAGACCAGCGACCCCCCTGACAGTCCCCTCTAGAAAGGGACAAGTGGGACAAGTCCAGGCTCTGCCACCCGGTCCCCTACCGTGTCTCTGAAAAGCGCTCGGTACTCCTATGCCCCCCGTCAGAGGGCCACCAGCTTCAAGAGCCCCCCTGTCCCGGCCCCCTGGTCACCCCGAGTTCGCCTGGCCCTTGGTGCAACCTCCCCTGCCACGCGGCCCCTCATAGCACCCACAGACGCGTCTCTACC
>PVKZ01003648.1:0-120576 GCA_004027375.1 Macroglossus sobrinus | reverse complement strand
AGGAGGGGAGAGGAGGGGAGAGGAGGGGAGAGGAGGGGAGAGGAGAGGCTGAGATTGAAGGAATATGGGTCCACATAACGCTATGAAGCCATTTACTGTGCTGCTCTTATAGGCCTCCACATCCAACCTCGGGATTTCCAGTCATATGAGATAATAAATTTATTTTTTACACTCACTTGAGTTTGTCCAAGATTTCTAATATTCACATCTAAAGCCATCAGGACTGATGTGGGTCATCTCTCCCTTTCTACACACAGCCACCAGCACTAACCAGAGAATCTACACGGTTGCCAGGTTCCCTTTAACTCATCTTCACATTCTTCCCCAGATTTCACTTCCTCAGAGAGGCATCAGTGACACTGGGCCTGGATGAGGACACCTGATTACACATTCTTTCCACACTCTGCATCTTTCTTTCATTATTAGATCTTCACTGATTATTCGAATGATATGTACTGTGTGTGTCATTCACTAGATTATGAGCTTCCTTGGGGTAAGGCAATACTGGTTAAGCTCAACCCTGTTTCTGCAGCACCAAACGTAGTTCTGGGCACAGAAAAACGTTGCACCATGAGTGATGAATGCATAAATAAATGAACAGCCAGCCTTTAATAAATGTGTGTTGAATTGGAATTGAGATTCAACCTATCTGTATATAACATGGACTCGAGAGTGACATTGCCAATTAATATACACTGAGCACCTTGGATGTCACCTAAGAACCTAATATATTGCTTTGACTCATGTCTTTGAAGGCAGTGGCTGGGATTCATTTGAAATGTTGTATTTGCCAATTCCACTTGATTTCCTCAGCCTGGATTTCAGAGGCGAGCAGCATGCCTTTCATTTATCCAGCTTACCCAGAGCCTATTCAATAGAATAATCAACTCCCAGCATGTTCCGCACTTGTTGCCTGTCAAAGCCTCTTACAGTCAAGGGATGTAAGTAATTGGTGCAGTTGCAGTGCACCTGGCAACACATGGACCGAGAAGTTCAGGATTTTAATTTGGTTCTTCTTTAAAGACGAGTCTCTATCTGGGCCAGCCAGAGTGACCTTTCTGCTTTCATCTCTATGAGGATGAGAAAGCAATGCGTGATCAGCCTCTTTCTCTGCGGGTCCCTCATGTTCTCTCCCCTTACCACTCTCCAGGCCTCACGACAGGACATGGTGATACTGGAGGATGAAACTTTTGAATTATTTGCTTGGGCCCCCAAGATCCCAGATGGGGTCTACAGGTCAACCCAGTTCCATAGAACAATATTCTTGGAGGTTTGTTATGAACCAGACCCTATGGTCTGCATAACCAAAACACACACAAGACATACATCCTGCTCAACAGCTGTCAAGAAGGGTTTTTGAAAGAAATGATGCCTAATGGAATGAATGAGAGTTATGTAGAACAGGAGTCCCCAATCCCTGGGCCACAGACCAGTACCGGTCCATGGCCTTTTAGGAACTGGGTCACACAGCAGGAGGTGAGTGGCAGATGAACGAGCAAAGCTTCATTTGTATTTGCAGCCACTCCCCAGTGCTAGCATCATCGCCTCAGCTCTACCTCAGATCGTCAGGCATTAGATTCTCAAGGACCACCTGTCCCTGGTGCCAAAATGGTTAGGGACCGCTGATGTAGAAGACAGTTTCAAGTACTCAGAAAACATCTGTAGCATAAACTAACAAGTAACTTAGATGGATGAAAGTAGAGAGGAGTGTTGAGTATCAAAGTACTTTGAACAAAAATGAGTCTCGTGTCAATGCATGTCATATTTAAAAGAAACGTCGGCCCAATGTCTAAAAGATAATGATAAGTAATTTAAAATTTACTAATTCTCTTAGCACAATGAAAAGGAAAGATTTGGCATAATCTTAAATACAGTCTACCGATCTCATCAAAATGCTACATACAATATGGTTATTGCCACCACTCTATCCTCCCAATTTCGATCTAATCAAATTTCTCCTGTCTTTTCTCTGTTGCCCTCAAATTCTCCTTGGATTCGGTTGCACCTTTCATGCATTTCCTTCCTTTTCCCATACATTCTGGATTAATTTGGTTCTTTCAGGGAGCTTGATGATTTTTTCATTAAATAAATGTAATCTCTTCTGCTAGCTTCTGAAATCCTGATTCTATATGTATTTTTCTCAGAGTATAATTTAAAAAAAAAACCTCTGTATCTCATAGGCAAACAGAATATTTTTTAGAAAAATGGAAAAGAGCAAAAGACTTGGTTACCTTTCGTCCCAGTCACACTAGAGAGGAAACTAGGCTTGGAGTCTGAAATTTAGTTTCTCGTAACGCGATAGTTAATTGCTAAGTCATTTAGAACCAGTTATTCTATTTGCTTATTTTTGCATGTTTTAGATTTCATTTTTCTGTGAGGTAGACACAACTATAGACTGTATGCAAAAATGGTATAGTAGGTAGAAACTGTGCTCATCTTCTCTCAAGACCACATCAAAATTACACCTAAACTACAGAATAACCATCATTGGGAATCACCTGAGTTCTAGCTGAACGGAAGTCCTACAACAGGGGGCATGCATAAGAAACCACCTTGAGACTAGTAGGAGGGGCAGAGACACGAAATGAGCTGGTCCTATAATTGTGTGTGGCCGTTGACAGCTGCAGAGCACCCCCCCACACCCCAACCCTCACTCCACCCCCAGAGGAGTGAGTTGTTCCAGCCCCACACTGGGCTCCCTAGCCCAGGGTTCCAGGGCCGGGAAGAGAAGTCCACACAACTTCTGGCTGTGAAAATCAGTAGAGAGTATGGCTGAGTGAGATGGAAGGCTGCAGGAGTTGCAGACATTCCTCTTACAGGGCCCACACATGGACTTACTGGCTAACAGACTCACTTGCTCGGAGCTCCAGTGATGAGGCAGCTGCTCAAAAGGTGCCAGGGACATACAGGGAGAAACTAAATTGTCTGGCTTTGGGGCGAGGGCTGGAGGGGCAGCTTTCTCCCAGACACAAATGCTGGCAGAGGGCGTTGTTCCTTTGTTGAGCCCTCCCCCAGCAAGAGTGCAGACACAGGTGACCACCATATCTGAGTCTCTAATAACCTGGTTAACAGCGGTCACCCTGCCCAGGTGATTCCCTGAGACCTCGCCCCTTCCAACTTGCTGGCCCACTCAAGCCACCAGTGGCTTTTGTATACAAATTGCTTGTCTTGGCTCATACTACAGACTTTCCTAAAATTTTTCAAAGGTTCACAAACCCTCAAACAAGCAGCATCTGGCTTCAGCATGCCCCATACCTCTTGTTGGACAGTCCCAAGCCTGGGACTAGTAGTAGATGGCCTCAGTTCCCTGGCTTGGCCTCTTGCACCTCTAAGCCCAATACAGGTGGTGGCCATTTTCAGATTGCTTGGTGACTCTTGCCAGGTGGCTCTGGGCAGGGCACAGGCTGCAGCTGAACTTGGCCTGCAACAGTGCTTTTCCCAGGAAGATTTGGGGCTGGCATGCCAGGTGGTCAGCCTCATTTGAGATGAAGCACCACCCAGAGCTGCATCTGAGGTTGACACAATCAAAGGGCAGACAGGGCAGGCACCAGAACCCTTCTAAAGTGAATCCTGATCTGTAGGGTCAGCCTCTCATCAGCCAGTCCTCACAACCAACCAGCTAAAAGGTCAGTTCCTCCCATTGATATGCAGATAGCAATTAAAGCTCAACTACTACAAGAGGGCACATACAACCCCTACAAGGGATACACCTGGAGCACCTGGTTCAGGTGACCAGGGAAGACTCTGACATTAGGCCCCATAGGACACCTATTACATGAGGCCACTCTAATAGACTGGGAGACTTACCTAATATACAGAAAAGACACAAGGACACAGCCAAATGGGAAAACAAAGAAACAGATTCCAAATGAAAGAAAAGAACAAAGCTACAGAAAAAGAGCTAAATGATATAGAGATAAGCCATCTACCAGATGCAGAGTTCAAAACACTCAGTGAACTCAGAGGAAGAGTAGATGAAATCAGCGAGAACTTTAACGAAGAGAAAATATAGAATGGAGATAGAATGGGGATAAAAAAAAAGAACCAGAATACAATAAGAATACAATAACTGACATGAAGACCATAATAGGTGAATCAACAGTAAATTAGATAAAGCAGAGGATCGAATCAGTGATTTAGAAGATAAAGTTGCAGAAAACACACACTCAGAACAGTGACAAGAAAAAAGAATCACACAAAAAGAAGCTAGCTGAAGGGCCTCTAAGTGTAACATCAAGCATACCAATTTCGCAGTATGGTAATACCAGAAGAGACGAAAGAGAGTAAGAAATTGAAAAGCTATTTGAAGGAATAATGATAAAACCTTTTCTAACCTGGCAAAAGAAATAAACATACAAGCTCAGGAAGTGAAAAGTCCCAAACAAAACAAATGCAAAGAGGTCCACACCAAGACACATCATAATTAAAATGCCAAAAGTTAAAGACAAAGAGAGAATCTTAAAAGCAGCACGAGAAAAGCCGTTAGTTGTCTATAAGCAAGCACCCATAAGACCATGGATTGTTTTCTCAACAGAAACATTGTAGGCCAGAGGGACTGGAACAGAATATTCAAAGTGATGAAAACTCAGGACCTACAACCAAGATGACTCTCTCCAGCAAAACTACCATTTAGAATCAAAGGACAGATAAAGAGCTTCTCAGACAAGAAAAAGCTAAAGGACTTCATCACCACCAAACCAGTATTATAGGAAATGTCAGAGGGACTTCTTTAAGAAGAAGAAGAAGAAAGTACCAAAAATATGAATAATAAAATAGCAATAACTACATACTTATCGACAATTACTTCAAATGAAAAAGAAGCAAATGTTTTAATTGAAAGGTTGGGTGGCTGAATGGATAAGAAAATAAGACCCTTACATATGCTGCCTACGGGAGACTTACTTTAGATCAAAAGACACACCTAGATTGAAAGCAAAAGGATGGAAAAAGATATTTCATAAAAATGAAAATTTTAAAAAAAATCTGGGTTACCAATACTTAGACAAAATAGACTTTAAAACAAAGGCTATAATGGTGACACAGACCCAGTAATCCAACTTCTGGGTTATTTATCCAAAGAAACCCAAAATGCTACTTTGAAGAGACATGTGCACTCATATATTCATTGCAGCATTATTTACAATAGCCAAGGTACATAGGTAACCTAAGAGTCCATCAATGGATGAATGGATAAAGAAGAGGTGGTAATATATCCAATGAAATATTACTCAGCCATAGAAAAATTTTTGAAAGGAATGAAAGCTTACCATTTGCAACAACATGGATAGACCTAGAGGGTGTTGTGCTGAGTAAAGTCAGACAGAAAAACAAATGCCACCTGATTTCACTTACATGTGGAATCTAAAGAACAAAATAAACAAATAAAACAGAAACAAACTCATAGATACATAGAACATTTTGAGGGTTGCTGGATGGGAGGGGGGTTGATGGAATGAAAAGGGAAAGGAATTAAGAAGTACAAATTGGTTGTTATGAAATAATCATGGGAATGTAAATTATAGCATAAGAAACATAGTCAATAATATTTAAATAACTACATATGTGGCAGATGGGTACTACACGAATCAGGGTGATCGCTTTGTAAAGTATATAAATGTCAGATTGCTATGTCATACACTTGAAATTAATATAATATAGTATGCCAACTGTAATGGAAAAAATATTTAAAAATAAAAAGCAGGTAGCAAGTAGGATTTGGCTGCAATGCCATAACTTCCTGACCCACTCCAGACTATGACAGATGTTGGGGAGGCTGAAAAAAATGCTGGAGATTAAAAGAGGATGAAGCTTCTGGATAAAGCCTCTCATTTACTGGGAATCCCTTAATGCCCCATTCTGCTCTGCCCACAACCGAACACAGAGCAGTGGGTGACAGAGGGGGTTTGAAAAGAGCCCTCGGAGAGGGGTCACTAGTGAGCTGGTGTCTAACTTGCACCCAAAACATTTAAATGGCAAGAAATCAGCTGGCTCAGAGTTCTCGGGCTGGAGAAAGGGGCTGAGTTGGGACGGACTTGAACTCTCAGTATTTCTGAAATGAAAGGATGTGCCATGGTGCCCTGGGGACCACACGGGCTCTGTGCAAGTCAACTGTCTTCGATCTTGCTTGAAGGGCTGAGTGGACTCGAGAGGCACAGAGCAAGGTGGCTTCAGGCTACGACAGGAGCCCTGCATGGTGAGCTGTGAGAGGATGCGCCATCTCCCACGGGTGGAGCCATAAATAGGAGAGCTCCAGCCCCAGAGAAGACGTAGCACAGCTGAAGAATCCACTGTATTTCCCGAGAGAGGTGTGTTTACACACGCACCAGCCCCGAGGAGGATCTGTGTTTTCTCTCAACGGTTCAGTCAAGAAGACATTCCCTACATCTTTCCTCTTCTGCATCATTCCCATCCGTATTGCGGAGACTCGAGGGGTCTGACATCATACCTGGGAAGAGGAGATGGGATAATAAAAGTGGAATGTGGAGAAGGAAAAAGGGACCCAACCGTGAGCTCTCCCCAAGTGCAGGCGGCAGCTGGCGGTAAGTCAGCTCCAGGAAGGAGAGAAGCCACAGCTTTGAATGAAGTTTAAACTTTTGATCATTTCATTGGAAGAGATAAGTTACTTCTTGGTTTCCTCCATGTTGATTACTCACGTGACCAGAAGAAGGATAAGCCTAACCCTAAGCAGACCCCAGGAGCAGAGCAGAGCTGTCCTCTATACACTACATGGACAGAGAGATTAGGAGACAAAACACAAATTTACTTTATGATTGCATCTCACACGTATACTTCTTTGGTATAATGCATACAAATATGTTAGTACCCTCTCTATATCAAGAAAGTGTGCATTAGAACTGGGCCAGCACCTCCATATTGCATCATAGATGCTGAACATTCATCCCCTGAAAGGAGCAGCTCAGTGGAAAGCTCTGCCCCTCCAACATTATGATTAGATTATAAAAGCAGATCATCAAACGTATCGGGAATCTAAGCTTAAGGATATAGCCTGGTGCCTTGCCTTCAACACAGTGACTGTCCATACTCCAGACACGCCGAATCTAGAAATACATACTATGGCTCACTAACATCTCAGAAATGGCAGCTTTATGTTATTATGGAATCACAGAAGTCTGCTTTCCTGAAATCGAGTTTATTGGAAACGTAACCTCAAGATGCCTCAGACTCTAAGATTAAAGCTTCTTAAGATCTTCACATCACAGAAGCTGCACATAGCACTCAGTGAGTATCTTAGAGCAATAAATAGACTCTCAGAAATTTAGAATTGTAGCTCCCTCAAATCATAGCACTTAAAACCTGTTAGACCTTATAATCCAGGGATCACGGAATTGTCAAAAGTCGGGATCCTAGCATGTTACAAATAACCCGGGTTAACCATTTTTGAGAGATTCAATTGAATCTTGCTAGAATCTTAGGTATTATCTATTTTAAATTGGACACGATGTGAAATTTCTTTTATGAGGGTGTTTCTCATAGCATTGCAATCGACGGTTTGCACTAGATAATTCTGTTGCTCTTGGGGGAGCAGGAGGGGGTACTATCCTGTGACGACACCACGTTTAGCAGAAGCTCTGGCCTCACACAGCAGTTTCTAGGAGCGCCACCTGGGTCACGATGCTGAAAATGGTCCTCAGCCATTGGCAACTGGGCCAAGCCCTGCCTTTCATGCCTCTGTTTAGTGATCACCCCCGAGGGTGATTCAAAATGGCGTGTGTACTCCGTGAGAGGTCTGGTCTCATCTGAACCCCACACCTTTCCATTTCACGAGTGACAAGGTGAAGGTTTAGTGAAGGTGACACCTGGCTCAAGGTCCCATAGCTGATAAGGGTCTGGGGAAGGGTTTGAAGTCATGGGTTTAAGTACCAATGGCTGTTTCGCTAAATGCTGAAGCTGCCCTGTCATTAGCACTGGCAGTTGTGTCAGAAAGCACTTCTGTTGAACAGAATCTTTCTTCTCCCAGTCGTATTCCTAATACTATTGTCACAGAGTTATAGATTTTCTACTAAAAGTAGAGCTAAGAGTCAGCCTCTCTGGGACCCCAGTCCCAGATCTGCACCATCGTATCTGGTGACCTTGGAAAGTTCTAAACTTTTTACGCCTCATTTTTTTTCACTTAGTATTTGGGTTCTTTACTGCTGTGTGCAAACTATCCCCACATGGAATGTCATATATCAACATGCATTTTAATACAGCATACGATTTCATGTGTCAGGAATATGGGCAGGTGTTAGCTGAGTTATTCTTCTGCTTTACGTGGCGTGAGTGCAGCTCCCTTGATTCTACTGACACGTGGGCTGGTCCAGGAGATTCTAGACAGGTTTGCTCACATTTGGTGCCTTAACAGGAATGTTGGGAGGCTGGGTTCATCAGGAACTGCTGACCCCCTCTAGCATGGGGGTCTCAGAGTGGTCAGACTCCCTACATGGTGGTTCTGGGCTCTGAGGATTTCCAACAGTCCAGCTGGACCATGTGGCCTTCAATGATCAGGCTTGTAGAGTCACCGAGTGCTACTACTGACGTCCTTCCCTGGCCAGTGCAGCTCCAGCCCACCCAGACTGCAGAAAAGAAGACATGGGCCCCACCTGGCCAAGACAGTGATGTCTAAGAATTCACAATTACATTTGGAAACCTCTGCGCCTATAGAGACACAAATTCACACCTCAGTGGGTCACGTGAATCAAGTGGTTACCCTTGCAAAATGCTCAGCATCTCACGGGTGACCCAATGCATGGGTAATCCATGCATTATTCTCATGTGGACTCTAATGCACAGGAATGTCACTGTGCCTGCAAAATCACAGAATTCTTTGCCCCTTCCCAGAGCCGTGGGGACCTTGAGAACCGAGCAGAAGCCAGGGCACTGGTGGACGCTGTGTTCGTTTAGACACCGCTCCCACGAGACAAACTGCGAGGGGAAAGCATTTCCATTTTGGAGGGTGAAAGGACCGCTTGCACAAGTGATCGAGGCAGAAGAGCTGGCCTGGATTTATCCACGTCTGTATTGGAAGTGACGGCATGTGTGTGCTGCCTCATGGAGCCGAGCTGGGCACAAGTACCGAACACACTTAGGAAGGAGAATAATAAATCATTAGCAACTGTGAGCGCCTCCTTGCACAGAAGCAGGAAGGGGGAGGATCCGCCAAGCAAGTCAGACTCAATTACTCTGCCCACAGGGCGTTTGGGATGGCAACGAATGAAGGCGGCGAGCACAGAGGCAGGTGGCATTCATCAGCGTGCTGTCCCGGGCCACTGCTTAGATTCCGTTAAATGGAAACAGGAGTAGAAATAATTTGAGTGACCCGTCACATTCGCAGAGCATGTCAGAGTTGGCAAAGTGGTCCGCTGTCTGTCATCCTCTCGAGCTGTCCCGTGGGTACCAAATGGTTAACTCAATGTTGCCCACGTGGTGATGAGTTTGGATACCACAGTGGCCTTGCTCAGCATCATGGGCGGCCAGCCGTCGGGCCCAGAAGCCAGTCTCCTGGGTCCTTGCCTGAGCTTATTTACGATGTTCCATCTGAATAGGGTAGCTACAGGAGACTTCATTCTCTCCACCATCTAAGTGTCTCCCTCTCCGCCAGGCCTCTTGAACCCGGGTCCGGGTGAAGGCACACTGGCATACGAAGTTCCAGAATGTCTGTTACCTACCACAGCGGCTGTATGAGTCCATTGTGGCTGCCACACAAAGTGCCACAGACCACGTGCTTTAAATGATTTATCATCTCACAATCTGGGGGCTGGATGCCCAAGATCAAGGTCAGCAGGATTGGTTTCTTCCGCAGCGTCTCTTCTTGGCTTGCGAATATTTATCTTCCTGTGTCTTCACGCGGTCTCCCCTGTGTGTTTGTGTGTCTGTGTCCTAGTTACCTCCTAGAAGGACCAGTCAGCTCAGATGAGGGGCTACCCATTGTAGGATTCAGAAAAGTTAGGTAACTTTGGATACACAATTGTGCCGTTACCGTTGTTGTTTTGTGTGTACCTGTGCGTGTCTACTTAACTGATAAGCACGCCCTACACTGGGGAATTGCGATGGGTGCAATTCTGATGATGAATCTCTCCTGAATTTAATTACATGAAACCCAAGTCGAGAGTGAATTTCCTCACATTGATAACATCTGTGGGGTCCATATGGGTGAACAGATTGCTTTGTTCACAGGTTGTCCCATGTGGGGGTTGACGCCGGAGAGAAATGTGCCTGTCTCTCTGTCCTTGATGTCAGTAGGTGTCGGCTGGCGGCAGCCAGGGCTAGTGGCACTTTGGAGCTCACCATGTGAACGCCACTTACCGAGACGTACCCGCGACGAGACAGTTGGAATTGCCCTTGACCTACCTCCTTGCCTCCTGCCTCCCTAATCTGATTCCTCCTTCACTGCACTGTCAGACTCGACTTCCCAAATCACCATTTCTATCAGGTTATTTCCAACCTTCCATAGCTTCATTGACAGAACAAAATCCCAGTGCCTTGGACTGGTGTTCGGGGCTTTCAGCCAGTGTCACTTCAGCTGTCCTCACGGGGCTGAGTCCTCGCTTGTCACCTGCACAAATCCCAGCCTGCAGTGGACCTGGATCACTCATTATCTCCTTCTGCACCTTACACCTTCTGCCTCCTCTTCTGGCTCATGCAATCCTTTTGTAGAGAAGGCATGTAGCTCCCTCTCCACAGTCATTTAGTTCATAAATATTTATCGTTCCTGGGCTATGGGTCTGGCTCTGTTCTTCCTGCCAGGGATGCAGACAGCCTAAGTCTCTATCCTCTAAAAAATCTACTCTGATTTTTTAAAATAACTTCAACTCTCTTCATTAGATGTCTCCTATAGTTTATTCAACTGGAAGAGGTCTTTCTTCCTACTAAAAAGTTTAGCACTTACTATATCATTCATACGTGTATCTTTTCTCCACCTATGGGAGAGTAAGCTCCTGGAAAGGAGAGTCACGAGCATACCTGTGTATTTCCTAGAGCATGAAACATCTCAACCATGTTTATTATTATTTAAATAATGATTAACAAAATGAATCGGTCCTTTGAACATTTACTACATGACTTGCATTGTACAGCTCACTTCAAATATACAACCCCTCACCTTCACATAACTTGGTATGTTACACATTATTTTCTGACCTTCGCAGAGAGGAAGTAAGACAGGCAGCAGGGTCTGTTGGAAAGTGTGTAGCATTCCTCCCTCAGAGCGTGCTCTGTCCCTTTCTTTAATGACAGGACTTTCCCGGAGGCATACACTAACCTGAGAGAGTCCGTCGTGCTCATGACAGAAAATGGAGGTTGAACCTGGCTGTCTTGATCGAGTGCATCCCATGGGATCACGTGGACTCATTGCTGAAGAAAGTCAGTCTGGCTGCAACATCACACGGCCTCCCTGGGATTCGCACTCGGGTCTTCCACGCCCACACACGGGAAGGATGCAAAGTCATCCAGCAGAGTACCTGCGGCTCCCCACACCTGTCCACACCCCCTGCGATCTGGCTTCTACATCCGAAAGCCTGTTTACTCCACAGAGTTATGGGGCTTTCGTCTGGCCGTGACAGCAGTGACGAGCCACGTGTGTCGCAGAGCGAACGGCCTCTGTGTCTGTCCTTGGCCTCCATCAGAGGGAGATACTGCATCAACAGCCCAGCCTCCCCTCGCCTTCGCTGGTTTACTTCCGAAGTGTGTCCCACACCATCTCTCATTTCTTCAGTGTGTCCGGCTCCAGCTTCCCACGGGGCCTCGCCTGACGATGTGTCCTGCATGGACTTCTCTGCTTTATCTCACACGATCTGCCCTCAAGTTCTTGTCTCGGGATCTGTTTGAGGAAAAAGCCGACCCCTCGGCCCCAGCTCTGGGCTCTCGGCCAGCATGCTCTGTGTAAGAAGCTCCTTTCCCACCACGGTCATGATCTGGGACATGTCTGCTGTCCTCACACGGTCACTGATGGCAGGCTGGCTGCAGCCTCAGGGAGTCAAAGAAACGAGGCAAAGTGGCTTCTCTGGCTGCCCCTCCCGTGTGGACAGCCTCACCACGCCCAGGGCGACGGCTGCCGTTCTGATCTCCTTAAGGACTGTTTGCTGGCTCGATCATGGGGGACCTCCATCCTGTCACCAGACCCCCTTCCTAGGCCTTCACTGGGGAAGCTGAGCCTGCTTCTGGGTCTCCAAATATCACCTCGATCAGACTAGAAGGATCCATGAGGAAACCAAAGCATCATTGGCAAACCTGCCCTACAGATTGGAATCCAAGGGCCTCTTCTCTGACTGAGGAATTTGCTATGGCACCTTGGTCTGGGGCACGTACGCGTCTGAGCCACATTTTGTATCCAGTGTACTTCCACTGACCCCGCCTCCTCCCCTCATGCTAACTGACATCAATGATCTCATTGTGACAGGCAGTGTGGCAGTTGGCAAAGGCATGAGTTTGGGAGTCAGACTTGGGGTAAACCCTACCAGTTGCCCTTACCAACTATTCAACCTTGAGTGATCAACTTAAACTTTCTGATCCCTAATAATTTTATCTAAAAACAGAGACAGCATCATTAACTAGTGCCCAAAGCCCATTTTAAGGAATACATCTTACATGTTTCTGTTAATATATGTCGAACATTCAGTAATCAGGGGCTATTATTTAGTCATATGTCTGACAGCTTTGGAAAATCAATCCTGAGTTTTGTTTTATTTTTAAGTGTTCGTAATAACTCAGAGAGACTCAAATCTCTCCTCAATAATGAGAAGAGTTTGGAATTTAGACCAACGGTTGTAGACGACACAAGGCCCTAGTTCAGAGCGGCCTTGAGATGATTTCAGAGGTCAGAGGCACAGTCATACTCACTTCGGACACAGCTGCGCAGTGAGTAATGGTTGCCTTAGGATGTCTTGCTGGGAGGCCATCATAAAAATTATGGAGCTGTCAGTGGCAGTGATGTGGGTCACATCTTTACATTGATCATTGTTTATTGTGCCAACCTTGGGTGATCTTCAGATGCTCTCAGCGTGAAGCATCCATCATCTGACATCATCTGACATCATTCTGGCCTATGACAGGGTCTAATCAGTATCCTCCCATCTCCCTGGCACCGAGACTCATCGCTATTCTTTCTCTCCTAGCACACAAGTTGGATTTTGTACCATGTTGCTGGATATTTTTTTTTTTACTATAAATCTTACAAAAGATCGACATTTTGCTCATAGGATGTATGATCGATGGATTTGGAAGCAAGTGACTTGACTTTGGATATCTCGTTTGCCTCCCCTGAGCTGCATTCATTTGGCAAAGATGCCTCCTCTGAGGTTTACTTTCCTCAACTACAGTGTTTGCTATGTAGATGCTGCAGGCGTGCAGGAGTGATGAATGGGGCATTCATGATGAACGTGTTTCCTAAACTAGAGTCACAGTAAGGGAAGAAATAAGAAGAGAATGGTGAGAAAGAAGATGAAGAGGACTGACGTAACACAGATGCTTTCTTTCTCAGTGGTCTTGTAACTCTAAGACCAACTAACTTACACCAAAGAGGAAGATGGCTTATTTAGTATTTAGACTCATTTTGTACTAATTCCAAATGTATGAATTACTATGTCCGCTTCTGCTGAAATTGGATTGATGCAGACAAGCACAGGTGTACAACTTCTTTTCATCTCTTTTGTTCTATAGATTCATTATTTGTTCCTACATGAAAATAAGTAGCCCTTACGGACTGTCTGCAAGTGAAGGAGTGTGCCAGTGGATGGTTCCACCTGGAGATAGTCACACTCTCCCAGACAGACAGTGACGGATATGGTTAAATGAGTAGAGGCCCTCATCATGGTCATCGGTGCCTGATCACAATGAGATGGTAAAATACGATTAAGCCAAAATGCACCAGACCAATGCCAAGATAGCTATGATTTAGAACCAAGATCCTAAGGTCAATGTACTTGATTTTGAACCAATCTCTATCAGTGATATAAAAATGTATGCCCAAGAACCTAAGGGGGAAAAAAGTGAGGGGCAAGGATTGGGATTGTTGGGTCAGTGTATCCAGATGAGGCCTTTTCAAAATGTGGGCTTGGAAGTACTAGAGGACTGGACAAATTGTCCAAGCATTGTGTTGAAAACAAAGACCATAAGACCTTATAAGCAAGTCCCGGGCCGGGGCTCGGGGTGAGAGTTCACTGTGCCCCAGACGCACGGATGCCTACGTTCTGAGGACCACGCTGTGAGGACTCCTACTGTGGGGGCGTCGTGTCTAATAAGCGCACTGTCCAGCCTTAAAAGATGCAAAACACCTTGAGATAGGAACTGACCTTCGGGTCCGATCTTTGACCGATCGGAAGGTACTTCCCTTGGTTTAAACCCTGTTTTGTTGAGTTCTGAGTGAGGGCTTTTTCTTCGGAACCAAATACCCAACTCTTACTTCTGTTTACTCGTGGATAAATAGTTGCTCAATATCCATTCTCGCTTTGCAATTACGGCTTCCTTCGGAAAGTCAATGTTCTCTCTCTCTCTCTCCCCTGCTTCCTCCTCTCCTTCCTCTCTCTCTCCCTCTCTCTTTCTTTTCCTTTCCTCTCTCTTCCTTTTGTAGGCCATCATTCTCTCATCCTGAACAGTTTCGGAGATGGAATAAACATGAATTATTGCAGTGCTGGCAGAAGAATACAAATAATTTTTGGAGATAATCAGCTCTTCTCGTCTCTTTAGTCATTCTGGACTTTGTTATTCGTTTTTTGTATTTTTTCTTTACTCAAATGGCAATGAAACAATTTTATATTCATAAAGAAAAATATAAAAGCACCCCTTACTACAAACCATACACAAAAAAATAACTCAAAACAGATCACAGATCCACCTGTAACTGCTAAAAGTATAAAATTTTTAGAGAAAAACATAGGAGGAAATCTCTATGATCATCCGTTTAGGCAATTTTTTCTAAACAGAACACAAAAAGCAAATAATAGAAAAGAAAAAATGATAAAATTGACTTAATCAAATTTAAAAACATCTACTATTTAAAATATGTTTAATAACATTAAAATAAAAACAGAAACTAGGGGAAAGTATTTATGATCTATTTGATAGAGTATTCATATTTAAAATACATTAAATGCATTTATAATTTAATAACATATAGGGTAATATTTATTTATAAATATTTTCTTTATAAAAATTAAATGAATTAAATAAGTAGATCAAGGATTTAAAACATATGCCACTGAAGAAGATCTATGAATGACAAATAGTAACGTGAAAGATACTCATTTTCATAATCATGACAGAAATGCAAATTAAAACCACAATATTACCGGTACACAGACACTTACATGGCTACAGCTTTAAAATCCTATAATATCAAGTGTTTTCAAGGATACAAAGCAACCGAGAGTCTCATACATTGCCCATGAGATACAAAATGCTACTTTAGAAACTCACTTGGAAAGTTCTTACAAAACTAATCATACACTTGACAGCAATAAGACTCAGTTACCCCTTAACTAGATATTTACCCAAGAGGAATGTAAAAATATGTCCACACAATCATGTCTACTATGTATAGCCTCTTTATTCATAGTTGCCCTAAATTGAAAATGGCACTAATATATCTGAAAAGCGAATTAATAAACAAGTTGCATGTAGTATATCTCTATAAAATTAAATACGCCACAACATGGATAACTCTCAAAACCATTTTACTAAATGAAACTAGTCATATTCAAAAGACTGCATACTATATGACACCAATTACATAAAACTAAAATAGTGAGACGGCAGTGACAGATGTCTTAGGCTTGAAGAGGGTGGTGGGTAGCGGGTGACTGCTTAAGAAGGGAAAAGAGTAATATTCTGAGATGCTAAGAATTTTTCATGTCTCAATTGTGGAGGTGAAACGCCACTGCAGACCACTGTAAACTCATCAAAAGGTAACCCTCAAGTGGGTGAAATTACACTGTGTGTACATTATATCCACAGAAAGTTGCTTGAAAGAAAAAGGTTTAGAAACCAGTCATTCATAGAATTAAAAGCTAAAAGAATTCATTCACACAGGAAATGCTTAACGAAGCTCTGATTAGTGAACCTAACTGCAGAATGACGGGCAGCACTGTGGGAAGAATATGATTAACTCACACAAAATAAACTATCATTCATAAATAAACGAACAAATAAACTATCATGAATAAACGCATTAACAAATAAACAAATGCATGCAAATGAACAAATAAATGAACAAATGCATGAATGGATGGAATAGTTTCACCTTAGGGCCTAGAAGAGCAATCAGGATTATTTTTCTGAGTTTGAGTCTGTGTCTGGAAGGTTTATAAGGTGCTTTGCACAGATTATGGTCTATTATAACAACAATTTTTAAAATTTCAGATATAGATACTGATACTTAAGGGGATTCAATCTTCTTTGAGTTCATCTTTCTGGTAAGTATTAGGGACACGGCACAAGCCAAGTTTATCTGATCCCGAGTCTGTTCTATTTTCAGACTATCATTGACAGAAAAGTAGCTTTCGCTTTAAGGAAGAATGCACACATGCCAGCATCTCCTTATCTCTTATTCACTTGTTTTTAAACAAAATAAATCTTTCTGTACAGAGAAGTGACACGGCAAAGTGGCATAAGCTTTGAAATCAGACGACACTCTTTTTGACTTCTGACACACAGGCAGACGAAAACATCTGAATTCAAATAACACACAAATCTTTGACTTCATTTCTGAATTTTTCTTTCAAGTACACATCTAAAAAGTAATTTACCAAATTAAAATGGACAGATATT
The DNA here is from genome assembly GCA_004027375.1 of Macroglossus sobrinus. NCBI lineage: Eukaryota > Metazoa > Chordata > Mammalia > Chiroptera > Pteropodidae > Macroglossus > Macroglossus sobrinus. The sequence continues at coordinate 103,818 of PVKZ01003648.1, read as the reverse complement.
TTAAAACTTTTTACCCAAAGATGTTCACTATTGTTGTATTTAAAAGATAAGAACCATAAAGTTGTTAACCAGCCATAAAGTGATGAAACTAATTATTGTACACATATAAGATAATAATTAAGACATTAAAGGCATTTGTTTTTAAGTGCTTTTCCATGATCCTGATTAGAGAAGAGAATCAGAAGTCTTCACAATCTGATTGGACATTATAAAATGCCTATATCTACGTAGGAATCCACATTAACAACACATCCACACCCACGTTTATCTCCAACATGCGTATCTCAAACCTCAGGGTTTCTGGATCTGAAATTGCCCCCATGATTGCTAACTCACTCCTTTCTCATATCCAGCTACAATGATTTATTCTAACTCTCATTCTGGCTCCAGTGTTATAATCCCAGTCTTGCCTTGGGTCTCTTGGCTCCGTTTCCCACCGTTCTCTGAGCTCCACCCCCCTTTGCCCATGCTCCAGCCACCCTAGTGGTCCCCTGCATACCAAAGAGAAGATTCACAGAGTACAAACACTGAGCAGTGAGGTGCCCTTCCTCCCTCAACAGTATCCCCATTATCCTGGAATAAGTGAACAGCCTAATTCCCTAGAAAGACTATCACCATTAAAGAATATATATATACACACTTTTCCTAGAAGGAGATGAAAGTGGATAGTCTAATGGGTCTTTTCCATTTTTTACTGCACATCCCCGTGATAGAGGCAAATGCAATTTTCATGTCGTTATGAGGAGGCAAATTGAAACGGGGATCATTTCGCAGCATCCTCCTCCTGTGCACTTGTCCCAGCTTCTCTCGGCGATTGCTGCTCCCCAGGCTGGTGTAATGGCACAGGTCATTTGTGGAAAAGCGTAATTGTACCTTAAGGTAATGTTCCCTCATGCATTATTGAGTTATGAATTTTTCTAAAGTAGGTAGAGGGAGCTAGGCAACTGGTGGGGAGTTATAGAATATTGGCTCAGAAGGGGCTCAGGGACCAGTCTTATCTCTACTTTAACGTGACATTCCTGCCTGAGACGGCCTCTACGAACACACTGAGCACACTTCTTTCATCTCATGGTTTCCGTATGAGGTTGAGGGACTCTTGAAGGGGACAGCTGCGTGTGACATATCTGTATTTCCAGAACCTAGCCCACTGCCGGGCACAGAGAGAACCTCCGTGTTTGCTGCTGAGTGGATGTCGAGATTTCCAAGAAGGAAAATATGAGAAGGATTTTTTTTTATGACAAATTATGTTCCATTAGAAGACATTTAGACCAGTGAAAAAGATAGCTTAAGAGTCTGACAGGATCTGAGTTTCACAAAGGAGAAATGAATGAGAAAAATTAGACAGTGAGACAGAGTTGGTGTGAATAACTCAGATGCTCACCAACCTGTCAGTTAACTGTTATGCATTACAGAATCCTTACAAATAAAACACGGATTGCCATACCTACTGCTATAGCTAGTGTCATGTTCAAGTGAAATGCAGTAACCCAGCCTCAGCTGTGGGGAATACATTCCAAGGCCCCCCAGTGGATTCCTGAAACCCCAGATAGTTCCAAACCCTAAATATACTAATTTTTCTTATACATACATACCTATGAGAAAATTTAATTACTAAATGCGGCACAGTAAGAGGTTAGCAACAATAATAATAAAATAGAACAATTATAGCAATATACCACCGTAGAAGCTGTGTGAGTGTGGTCTCTCTCTGAAATATCTAATTGTACTTTACTCACTTTTTCACTTAAAAGAAGTACTTTACGGCTTCTCTGTGGCATATCTGAACTGCCAGCATCACTACTCTTGTGCTTTGGGGCCACCGTTGAGTAAAATCGGGGTGACCCGAACACTAGCACCGCGATACCTTCACAGCTGATCTGATCACCAAGAGGGTGATCAATGGGTGTGTGTGTGGGGGGGTGGGGAGGCTGGTCTACAGCCTGGATATGCTGGGAAAAGGGATCATTCACGTCCACACAGGACATCGTAGGAACCACAAGATTTCATCACGTGACTCAGAACTGAGCGCATTTTAAAACTCACGACTCCTTTATTTCCATTTAATATTTTCAGACCGTGGTTGACCACAGGTAACTGAAACCATGGAGAGGGAAATCGGTGATAAGGAGGGACCCCTGTGATGCGTCTGCCCAGGGAGGACCCAACGCCAAGTTCAGAGAGGGGCTTACGAAGGTTGCAAATAAAGAGCTTTAGCCACAATGCTCCAGGCATGGCGCAGCATCATTTGCATTCAATGAAACCCATTGAAATCAGTGACCACATGGTATTTATTTCTCTCCAGGTCCTCTTATCACAGTCTATGTTGAGTCACCTTCTTCCACAGTCCGGAAGTCCCCTGTGGAATGGAGAGTAGCATCTGCGAGCTCGCGGCACTGTCACAAATCATGGAGGTGGCTGTCGGACTCCCATCTGCAATCCACGGGTGTTCACACTGGTTCATTCTCGGCAAGATGTGGCTCATCCACATGTCCTGAGGTAGCGCTGGCAGAGAAAAATGCTCAGAGAAAAATGTTTTGGTCCAGATGCCCTTGGGGATTCGACACTCCCTGGCTAGGAATTGTCCCTGTAGAAACTGTGCACGAGGCTTTGCTGAACTTGCTGCTTTCCTGAATGTCAAGGACACAATTACCCTGCTAGATAGACAGGAGAGAGCTCTCTTCACAATCTGTATTCTCCCAAGTCAGAGCGAGAGAGAGAAAGGGACAGAAATATCTAAGTGTGAATCCAAACACACAGACTCGGAACTGTATGCTTTTGAGCAAGTTATTTACTCATTTGTTTTCTGAGCTCTGAAACTCAAGTCCTCCTGTGCGACAGAGGGTTCCTGCCCAGGACAGACGTGTGGAGAGAGGGCAGACGGACAGTGATGGAGAAGGGACTTCTGTCCATCCCTCAGCGCATGCAGTGTCTCAAAGGCAGTTATGAAACCATTCAGACGAGACGCTCAGCATGGCGCTGGCGATGGAAGTTGTTTAATAAAAAAGAACTCCATTTTTCTAACTCATATTCTCATAAAGAAGCTGACCCCCAAAAGCCCAAGAACCCTGGTGTCCCTTCTCTGACACCCTCCTCCAGACTCGCTCCTGCTTCTGAAGCGCAGCTCCGGATGGAAGATGTGGTGATCTGGCTCACGCGACATCCAGGTTCTTCCATTAGTCTTTCTTTCTGCATAGGAGGGTTGAGAAGATACGAGCTCCATTTCTGAGACCCCCTTGTGGGCGGAGTGTCACAGAGACCCTAGATTCTACAGAACAGATGCACTTTTCTGAGCTCTGGAGACTGATGTGTCACCACCTACCTACACTGGGAACGCTGTGGTGACCTTGTTAGCCATCCGGGCATGGCGTCCTGGTTGGCCAGGTCCAGCAGCAGTGGCGGCAGTGCCTCTGCCAGATGAGCCTTGTGACGTGTCCCCGCTGCCACACTGGTGGCTGTGCAGCATCATTCCCAGGAAACCCGATCCCCTCAGAGATTCTGTGAGCGCTGTGATGTGATAAATATTCTTTTTCCTGCTTCAGAGAGCTAGACTGATATTATTTTTTAAACAAGGATCCTGATTAATACACGCTGTGAAGGCTCTGCGTTATCTATATGATAAAATGTGGCAGATAAACATGACAGCCAAGAGTCTACATGATGTCCCCCCTGGGACATCTATGGTCTCATCTGTCACCCCAAACCTCCCCCTGCCATTTCCTTCCTCATTCTAACTCAAGGTTTCATAATATCTTCATTCCATTCTGAGGAAAATCTGGTTTAGATAAATTAGACTTGTCGAGCCAACTCTGTATCCTCATGCTTTCTGTTTATTAGTTCTCTCTCTGTAAGAAATCATGACTTCTTACATACTTCTGTAAGAAGTCGTGTGTCTAGGTTGACAAAGCCTCATGGAGCTTACAGTTAAACTGAATATGAACGGGGAGGAGAGAATACAGATGCACATTTGAAATATATAATTTTACGTGATTATCTCTGAAACCTATGGCTACAAAAGTGTCATCAGGAAAATCAATTTCTCTGAGGAGAAAAATGTGGATGTTAGAACCTGAATTTTGACCAGCCTTCTCACACGACAGGGCTCCAAAATTCGGACGGTCCCAGTCACAGTGGACTTGGGGCCCCCGAGACGTGGGAGGAGGGGGATGGGATGCCGGCTGAGTGGGCGTCATGTGACCCCAAGTACGGTGGCTAGCTAGACTGCATATTCCCATAGGAGTCACCTTCACCTCTTCTCTTCCAAAACAAACTAGGGCCAGGCACTCCATCATCATCCTTCTTTCTCTTCTACCTCTCCTTCCTTCCCTTTCTCACCAGCTACCTCTGCACTGTCTGTTTTACTTTTATTGTATCTCACACTCACAAGAACTTTGCAAAGAATGTGCACCATCCCCATTTAACAGTTAAGGAATCTCAGAGAAGCTGAGTATCATGCAAGTTGATGGCACTTGGTTACATAGTAGAATCAGGGTGTGAACTCACTACCCTTCTGGTCCTACAGTCTGAGATTTTTTCTGTATATTATCGCACATTTTTTTTTAATGTAAGGAACTCTGCATATGTGATTCCTGTTTAATCACCTTTCACCTCTCTGTGCATTTCCATTTCTCACTGTTGTGTCAAAATTCAGTTTAGACATCACTGCCTCCTAAAAGCCCATCCTGAAGTCCACGGAAAACCTAGGTGTGTTTAGATGCCCCTCGGTGTGGCCCTTCACAGTTCGCCCTCTGTGTGTAGTGTCCGTCTGTCAAAGCACGTGCTTCTCTGCATCGTATTTATCAGTTTAATTACCTGCCTTTCCTACTAGATGGATTTCCTTCGATGCCATGATTGCTCTCAATCTCTGCATCCAAAGCCTTCACCTCTCTACGCTTCCTGTTTTTCTTGATCAAGGTAAGCCTCTAGAATTCAGACAGATAAAGGAGGCAGGAACAACACGGTGTATGAAATGATCTATCTGTGAGTTTCTAAGTGTAGCAGTCAGCTTCTGCTGCCGTGGTGCTGTGTAACAAAGGATCTCAAAATGCAACAGATTAAAAGGCTATAAACTTATTCTCATTCATGAACTTGAGGGTTGGCTAGGCTGGGCCTGGCTCCAAACTGCAGGGTTACTCCCAGTCTGCTCCATATGTCTCATTCTTTTAGGAAGAGTAACTACCAGGCCATGCTCTTTCCTTAGTAACTGCAGGTGCTTAAGACAGAAATCGTCTGTCAAGTTCTTGATCACACTGTGTTTGATAGCATCCTATCAGCCCAAGATAGTCACATGGCCAAACCCAACACTGATGGGAGCAAGGATGGTACATGTGCCTACCAAAATGAAAGGAAGAGGGGGGTGACAGGGGCTTTATAATAATGTTCCAGAGGAACAAACTAAGAAATAGGAATGTATTGATTCACCATTTATTAAGAGTAGGATCTAGAATAAAATACATTGCAATCATCTCTGGTAAAAACTGCTGTCTGGTGTGTGGTGGCAAACACATCTCTTGAATAGAGTCATAAGTGATGGAAATAATTATGATACACTTTTACTGAGCACCTACTAGATTGCAGAACCTACACAGGAAGTGGAAATATGCAGGCTCTGTCCTCAAGACCCCCAGCCTAAAAGGGAAGACAGACAGGTAAGTCAACCATTTTTATGGTGTCCAATGACTTCCAGTTGAGAAAATGCTCAGGATATCAAGCAATAGAAAGAGAAGCAAAAATTCTGACTACGCATCCAGCAGAGCTGAAAGGGAAGAAATCTAACTTATTATCCCCTTTAACTTTTTTAAATAACTTTTCGGATCATTTATTTTTCTCTGCACCCTCAACTCTTATCTGACTGCTTGGCATAGGCTGTGCACTCAGCTCAGTGCACGGTTATTATAAGATCTGGTGGGCGATGAAATACCTGCAGATTGAGTGCCAACTATCAACACGACTCCTATTCTTCCTTCTCCTTCTGCAGATGAAGAAGCTACAACCGAGATGGCTGGTGTGACTTCGTATGATCACGCACGTATTAAATGACAAAGCTGTGAGCAGAACCTGAGGCTCGTGGCTCCCAGTCCAGTGATTTGGTGCTAAAAACTGCATGGAAATTACCTGATTCTAGTTTCCAATGGAATTAAAATGAAATGATACAGCTGAAAGCCATCTAGCACGGAGTCTACAACATACGGTCCACTTTGTAAACGTTTGTTGAATTAAGCTAGAAATTGGAAAGATTCGTAAGATTTTCTGTTTTAGCCCAACCCTCCCATTTTGCTCAAAGAGGGAAAAAAGCTGGGAAATGACTTCGCCAAGGCCACACGGCTCATTGGCCACAGAGCTACCGTGAGAACCCTGAGTCCTCTGCCTCCCAATCTAATGCTCCCCGACGTGTGGGGCCACCAGGGTGTGCATGAGGCTCCAAGTAAAAAGAAATGCCATCATTTGAAGCCATTTCACTGTAAGCTTGCAGCAAGCAGCCGAGCGGGAAGAGGCAGTGATTCAAATTGTCAGGGTCCTCAAAGACCTGCTCTGGGCTGTCACATCCCTAATGGAAAGACCGTGATGCTTGAGTGTGGTCATTTTCGGGTCCTTTCCGAAACCCAGAGCCTGTGTTGTCAGCTGGCTCGCTACAGACCATTACAGTTCAGCGCAGGCCTGCAGCCGAGCTAACCCTCCAGGACCCGGTAAATAGTTCCACGTTCACATTTAGTTTCCACGCTCAGCGTTGTCAGCAAAAAGCGGGGACAGGCAGAGTGCAGACTCTTTATTCCTTTACCACCATCTCCTGTTAAAGCCCTTGTCCTCCTGTGTCACTCACAACTTCTCGGGGCACACATAACACTCCCCATGTTCTCTGACGGTGCAGAGCCAGCTGGAGCCACTTCCTCTTGCTCCACACAGTTATTTCAGTTCCAAATGACCTTCCAAGGGCAAGGACACTTAATCGATAAAGGGACCAAATGGCCCTCATTTGCCACGGCAGCTACATGGGAGAGAAGAAAAATCTCCACAGGAAGAAGCGTGATCTGCTTTTGGTTTTCACAAAGGGAGCCACACTGCGCCCTTTTGAGCATCTTTACCTCCTCCTTTCACCCCATGGGGACTTCTCCTTTCTAGAAAGAGGAGAGGAGAAAAATATATACTCTGTACCAGCACTGACTCCATCCTAAACCGGAAGCCTGACAAATGAACGCATCTGCCAGCAGCCACTGTGGCCCTGGCCTGATCTTTCTAGATACAGATGAGAAACTGAAGTCTAGACAAAAGAAACAGCTCAGCCCTCGACTGCCTGCAGGCTCAGGGCAGCGCCACATTTAGATGTCTGTGTTTCTAGATGGTTTCAGCGACACGAGTAAACTTGGGGATTTATGCTCATCGACATTCTCTGAGAGTAATACTTTCAGGGCAATTTCATAAGACACGTGGAACATGTTCCATTTTCTCCACAGCGCCGGTGTCATCCCAAAGCACTCCTGACCCCCCCAATTTACTAATTAACCGCGCCTCTGAGAAACCTGTGGCCTTGCCCTGCAGGGTCGAATGCATGCTTAGGATAAGGAGATCAGAGCACAGGGAGGATGCTGGCATCCGTGGTCCACAGGCTCCAGACGGGAGCTCCCGGCTGTGCCAAGGGCGCGGTTCCCTTTGCAATCATCTTGTCTCCAACTCTGCTGTGATTGGCTTGTGCTTTCGGGTTAAGGGGTCCCGCAGCCGACGCCCAGGGTTGTCAGTCTCCCGCTGTGGGTGCCGGGCAAGATCCAGCTCTGTCTCTCGGTTTCCTCATCCGAAATGTGGAGATTACGCTGGCCCCTCAGTGGTTGCCATGGCGATGGTTACATCCTCTGCCCATCTCCCCTATCTGTTAATCATTAAAGGCGGTGGGCGTGCCAATTAATTTTTATCACCCTGCCAGCTAGCACCGCCTTACGAAAGGTAAGCATTTATATTTGTTTACAATTTGGGAAGGAAGAGAAACAGCCTTCTGCTGGCTTAAGTGAACTGAGCCACTCGTAGTCTTTGGGGCTGATTCATGGAACCTAGGGACAGAAATGTGGCTTCAGGACCCCACCAGACTGCCCAAGGGACACCTATGAAGGAGACCCCTTCCAATGAGCCCCTGCTCGTTCTGCAAACCGTGACTGGTGGGCAAAAGACCCCAGATAAATCATTACTGACTTGTGCCAGAAATCTAGCATAGAACATGAACAAATTTTGCCTAATTTTTTTGGCCAGTGGAAAAATGGCTACTAATAGCTCTCTCTCCTGGCATCTACTGGGTCTTGTGAGGGACAACCTTGTGCAGATAGCTGTTAGGTAGCTGAGGACGCCTTTGAAACAATTTTATTGAGACTAAGAAGGAAAAGCTTTCACATCTATTTCTTGATCCAGAGAGCTAAACCTTAACCTATCACGTATCTAATAATTCTCCACTTTCTAGTTCCGCCATTTTTTTTTATCTTTCCTTTTGTAAGTAGACAAAGGTTTGTAGTCGATGGTGATTAGTTTGCATCGAGCATCTCTGTTTGCCGACGTGGGTCTAAGACAAGATCCTGCATCTTTCTGAGATTCCGCCCCTTGTTCTACACAACGAAGTTAGTGATCGTCATCTCGCGGTGTGAATAAAGAAGCCAGAGTACTCAGTAAGCATTCGGCAAAAGGAATCTGGTAAAAATAAAAGTGATGGTGATGGTGATGATGACGATGACAATAGTTTTCGTATGAGAGAAATAAGGCAAAACCAGCAAAGAACTGGTAACAAAATAAGGACAGATTTTGGAACCATAAGGAACCAGATTTAAATCTTAATACCTCGCCTTACTAGCTGGGGAACTCTGAGCAAGTCGCTTAAGTTTCTAAGCTTCGGTATTTTTATCTCTGAAATGGGGTCTAGCGATGAGGATGCCGACCTCACGTGTTTGTTTTGAGAATTAGGATGAACGTATATAAATGTCCTTCTCTCAGCGGATAGATACATAGATACAGAGAGGTCACTACATCCGTATTCATATGCATGTAATCTGCATGTAACGTATATTCGTGTAATGTTTAATTACGCACATATCATTTGTCACAACATCATCACTTACAAAAGCGTGCTTTCTTTGAAGGGAAATGGTTGCTGAGGGATAAGGTATTTTTTCAAGGCACATATGCATCTGAAGTGTGTTTTCTCTTTCTCTTTCTCGCCCCGCGCTCCTGGTTGAAAAGCAGAGAGTGTGGATTGGGGGGTCTGTTCCAAAGTCACAGTTGCTATTGCAGGTTCCATTAAGCCAGTCACTGCTAAGGGTGCATAAGGGGCACGTAGTAGCTCAGATTCATTAAGAGACAATTTGCTAACTCTGCGGGAAGACGGACCAGGGCTAGCACTGGCAGCTTCGGACTCCTCCTCACATCCATTTCATCCAGCTAATCCAGGGAGCTCGTATTCCCATCATACAAATGGATCAACAGACCCATAAGATTGGTGAGAACGTGTGAGGTCTCACCAAGAGGCGACGCCGCTACTGGATCCAGGAAATAGGTGGCCTTCACTTTTGTCTCTCAGACACCACAGCCTGTCCTGCCATGCTCTTCGTGCAAGTCTGAAACAGATCCGAACCAACACGAAGCAAGGCGATGCTTGGGATTACGCTGTCAGGGAGTTACCCTAAATACTTCAGGCCTGAAAGCAGGGTGCCAGGATAAAGAGAAAACAGGAAAGTGGGTAACGTGCGATATGAGGAAGAGCTGGGGGGCTGAGGACATTTAGTTTAGGAAAGAAACAATGTAATACGAGAAACAGTACCCACGTAAGCAGCACCCCAGAATTTACGAACCACTCACATATCACGGCCTCCTCCTTTACCCTGTAAAAGAACTTATAGTTTAATACAGTCTCTTATTTTTTTACACATGAGAAATCTCAAGCTTGAGTTTGGTGACACCTCTAAGGCGACACTCCTGGTAAGTCAGGAAAGCCAGCATCTCAAGGCAGGTAGTAGATAATCCAGCGTTAGCTGTGAGCTCGTCCCTTCGGCCTCGGCGATCAAGCCCACGACTCCCCTCGATCCATGACCCCCACCCTGACCTGGCCCTTCCGCTCTCCCCAGTGGCTTCTCTTCTCACTTCCCCGTCATTCGCTGTTCCCTGGGCACATCAGTGTCACTGCCATTTCTACACGGGCCAACGTCATTCACGCCACAAGGAATTCACGCTTTAGTTTTCCTCTTCCTGAAAAATTCTTCCTCAAGAACTTGACATGATTGGCTACTTCTTCCCATTCTCAGGAGCTCAGATGACACAGCATCTCCTTGGACCAGATCTCCTTGACTAGCGCATCTAAAGATGCTCTCCGTGGAAACTGATACGTATCATGACATTCCTCTCTTTTTCCGATGTTGGTCTCTAAGACACACATTTCTATCCTGTTTATTCATTTCTCATCTGCTTCTGTCCACCACAACCTCATTCTAAGAAAGCAGGCACATTGCCCATGTTTATTCACTATTCTATCTTCAATATCCGGTAGATAACAGACGAAAAATAAATATTTCCTGAGCGAATGAAAAAATACGTTGACTTTCACAGGGGAAAAGTTAAGATAGTTGTCTTTGTGAAGTCCAGGAGAAGTAATAAACTTATTTTTAGCCTCAGGGGTCAGAAACGGGTTTAAGGAATGAGGTTGTAGAGAGGTAAGAGAGTTTAACCCTACAGAAAGAAAGAACTTCTAAAACATCACATCAGTCTATCCAAGAACTAGGCTGTGCCACACCGTGGTGCATTCATGATGCTCAAGTTGAGGACAGCCTCAAACGCAGGGGTCCTGTGTCAGGCACGTGGTTGGGCTGACTCACTTCTGGCACCTACAACTCTATTAGGGCATTTTGTAGATAAAATGATCGACTGGACAAAGATCAGAAGGACTCGCTAACTCTATTTTGCTATTTCTCATCATAGTCCTACAAATCATAAGATGACTCTAGAAGCTGCATGCAATCTTGTTTGCAAAAGCCTTGTGCTAAAAGGGAAAGTCTTAACAACATATTATATTTCAATTTATGTTAAATACGCAGTGAGGAATGATTTTCGTGGTAAGTAACCACAAATGGGACTTTTTCAAAAATGGCTTAAACACATGAGGAGTTAGTTATAATGCCAGCGTTGACCTAACCAAAGTGTCACTGAACTTTCGTATTTTATTTCTGTGCATTCCTCCATTTTCCAGATCGAGAGCTCCACCTCTCACATAGATTCACGAAGAATACATTGCTCACTCTTTCTGAGTTTTAGAGTCTCACAGGTGAAATAATAAAATTACGGCACCTCTTCTGCTCCATGGCTGTTAAAAGACACGTGTTTTGCTTCGGTCTTTGTCCTCAAGGGTTCCAAAACCTTTTTACCAGCTTCCGACATCGCTCGACTCCTTTGACATTCAATTTCTCTCTCGGCACACCGTTTCGCCCGGCATTGATCCTCAGCTCTTCGCTTTGTCGTCTATGTAAAGACATCCACTTGGAGAAGGTTCCTCTGACAAACCCACACTGTTCTTTCCACACGCACCCTCTGAGGTGCTCAGACCTGACTTAGAGCTCTGAACAACCTTAGGCTTGAGAGATGACGACGGATATTACGCTCTCAGCTTCCATGCCAGTTTGGTTCACGTCAGTAACGTTCATGGAATGACACTGCGTGCCGTGCACAAGGACACCTCTGCTACGCCTGCCAGCTCCTGGGAGCGTAGCAGATCTGGGAGTTCGTCCCAGGCAGGCTCTCCAGAAGCCGTTGCTAAAACGGCAGTTGTGTGGGGGGCAAATGTGAGTTGGGGGCTGAGACCATGACAGAAACGGGGGAGAAAGCAGGAGTGTGCAGAGGAAGATGTTAAACTGGGACTCGGCCATGCAGAGCCGTGGTCAGCCTAAACTGGATGACGCTAGTCAGAACCATCACTCAACAGAATCATCTGTTGAACCCAAATGACCAGAACTTCACATGCCTCTGTCACTCAGTCACCGAAAGGGGCGGTCCAGGGGACACAGTCTCCAGCACAGCAGTCGTGAAGGTGTCTACAGCTACAGAGCGTCTGCTGCCACTGAGCTATGCACCATGAGGTGCTGTCCCCACGCTGGCATTGCAGCTATGCCTCAGGCAGGACACTCCAGCGCTCCTCCCAGCTGGGTGGGGCATATGTAGGGTGACCTGTGGATTCCATTGCCGTGTTCCCACTCTCACGCCACCTTTGCTGTAAAGTGGATCCTCCAGCCATGTCATGTGTGGTTCCATGCAGGAGGACGGTGAGTCCTCAGACAGTGAGTGCTTATGAGACTCTGCAGGAAGGAAGCAAAAACCTGAAATTACCTGAAATAGGTGTTTAGCCTAATGCGGACAAACTGTCGGCCTTTTATCCTAATGTGGACAAACTATCGATCGGCCTTTTGTGGAAAGAACGGGCCTCCCGGAGTCAATTCTCCACCACTGGCTGGCTCTGTGAGGACGGTGCCACACTGAATTGAGATCCTGCCTCCCTTCCCGGCATGTGGGGCCATCAGGGGTGACAGTGGCTAGGTCAGCTTGGTACGTGGGAGTCCATGCTGTTGGGCTCACGTACAGCCACCATCTCTTCAACCACGGTCACTTCATTCCTAAGCCCAATGTGACGACAATGGGATAACTGATGACAGAGGCTGGTTGCATCGACTAGGGAGTTACTGTGCCCCCCTGTCACTGCGTGGCGTTCCCTGGTGGTGGTTAACATGTGACCGTAAGAGAAGCTTCATGCTCCCTGTTCACCCCGTGACCTCATCTAGTCGTCCTTGTCCCCAGCTTGTCGATCTTTTCCTGCGCAGACTTGTCACCACCCATGACTAAGGACATATATTCTGACCTCGGTCCTTGTGTCTCTCCCCCACAGCAATGGATGAGCTCGGTGATCAAGGCTCCGCCTGCTGCGAGGACTTCCTTCACTGTGGTTTGCGATGGAACCCTCGGATGAGGCTGAGGTGAAGTGTCCATTCATCTTAGCCTGCACCCCCACTCTGCACCAACCAACCCCAGAGCTATGTTTGGGGTTCTTCCTCCGCCTTTGTGAATCGCACAGGATCCCGCCATAGAGGCTGAGCGTGACCAATGGCACAGTGTCCTTCTTGGGGTGCTGGATGACACGGGCCTCTGGGCTGCCCTTTCACGGGCTTTGCTTGTGCTCTGTGCATCTCACACTCAGTCCTGGAGGTGACATTTTCATCTTACAGCGAATGGCCACTGAGCTTGCCTGGCTTTCTCTCCTGGTATATGTGACAGTCCCCACTTCACCATGGGAAGTTTTGTCCACATTGTCATTTAACGCATTTCGGCCAGATGTTTTGTTTCCATGTGTATTTGTTTCGCAAAAGCCTATAATTATTGGCTGCCATGGCTTGAATTTGTTTCCTGAATGCCAACGGCCTCAGCTCCAATGTCGTATTTTTTCATTGCATCTTGCCCAAACACCTGTGGCGTTTCCCCCACTGCTGAGACCTCTAATTCCATAGGGAACAGAGTCAATAACACTGTAATAAATATGTACGGTGTCACATGGGTTCGAGCCTTATCGGGGTGATCCCTTTGTAAGTTACAGAAATGTCTAATCACTATGCTGTACGCCTGAAACATACATCAACTGTAATTTACATTTTTTTAAAAGAATCGATACTTCTAAGTAATGGGATTATTTTCATAATAAGAAAAAAAAATTTTTTTAATTCAATAAGAGCAAAACTTTGTAAGGTTTCATTTCAGAAAAGAATAAAAGAGAGAACTAATAAGCAACTCCAATCATGGAGATGCGCTTCAAATAAACACTTTTCAACATTAATTTTCCAAAGGTAACCAGAAGGGGGGTCCTGGTGTGGACAGACCGGTTCTCGGGTTAATTACTGTTATTTCCTTGTTATTCCTGCAATTTAGTGTCTTTTCTTTCTTTCTCCCCCTGCGTCTCTTTGCCGGAAGCCCGCGGTCTGGGCTGGGCGCCCAGTTTGATTTAATTTTCATTTCCGACTTCTGTGGCCTCCCAGCCATGGTCTGGAGATGACATTCTACAAATCGTGTTTGGGCGTTTTTGTTTATTTATGGCGGAGTAAGTATAGAAAGCCTGTGCCCAGCCCGTCTGGATAATAATGTTTAAAATAGGAGAAATACAACTAATAGCAAGTGATGATTTACACGGATGTGTGATTACGCAGAACACTATTGCACGTCTACGTGCCTTCGAATGTAACGGCAGGACACTGCTGTCTTATTTCTGTTCTTTTTCTAACCCTTCCCATAATAACCTGAAAATTAGGAGAAAGGACAGAAGAGAGGCATGCCATCTGAAAGGCCTAGGTAAGCACATGTCGGGGCTGGCACTGAACTTGGAATTTGTACAGAGCTTCGCCAAACCTAGAACCAGGAGCTGAGCTGGTTCCAACCGAGTCCTCAAGTCGCCAGGGTGAGCAGGGCTCTGGAGCAGGTGAGCCAACCAACCACATCTCCCGGTGTCCGCAGGGTTCTGCCCGAGCTGCTTTAGTTGTGGCCGGAAGCTGGGCAAGGGCTCAGAACACCGCTGGTCCGTGCCCAGCGTTAGCATGTCTGGTTGCCCCATTTCCTGTCTCAGTCCAGGCCCAAGCTTCTCTCCGCCCACTTGCTTTTCCTGCCTTGACTTGAAAACCTACGTCAGGGAGAGGCAGGGAAGTGCTTCTTCTGTTGCTCATTCTGTTTTTCTTCATCTGCTCGCCGTCCCTGAGTTGCCCATGCTCTGGTGGACAGAGCGGGGACACAGGGGTGGACAGACGCACGGCAAGGATGCTGCGTGGCTGGCAGGGCTGGGCTCACAGGTGTTCGCAGGCTGAACTGCTTCTCCTTGGGGGGCCTTGAGGGCTCCTGCAGCCACCCCAGGTAGGAACATCGTGGAGAGGGAAGCTGCCTAGGTGAGAGGCTCTGGTCCACCCCCACGACCTGCCGCCTCCCACCTCATTCCCCCTCTTCTGGCCGCCATCATAGTGACTCCAGTAGTCACTTTTCTGCTGTTAGGCTTTTTGAGGCTTAACTTGGGCATCGATTCTTAAGTCCCTCGAATCTTACGGGATACATGTCCAGTGCTCTGGTCAGTGTCCCTTAAGTCTCTCATTTGCTTCCAGGTGAAAGGGCAGACGGCCTTCTTGTCTCCATGGTAAATGGGGAATTCGCTGCGTACCTGCGCTTGTCATTCAGGTGTGTCTCGGACCTCCTCTTCCTCCATGATGGGCTAAGGCTGATACAACCAGCACCCGTGGCCCACTCCATCAGCAAGACCGACTCTACAGTGATGTGCCCAGCATCAGCTCACCTATTCTCGCCTGTTCGTGACTTCAGCAGAATCTCCAAGACTATAGGAAAAGTTATCTCTTAATCTCCTGTCATAAACAGATCCACAATAGCAATCAGAGTTCACGTATGGAGCTTCACGCACCTGTGGGCGTCACTCCTACTGGTCCCTCTGTAACAGAACACCGCAAGCTTGCCATGAAATCCTGAGGCATCGCACCCAGAATTCTGTGCCACTACAAAGCTATGGCATTACCTGCCTGTGAAGCAGGAAAAACAGTAGTTTACTAACTGGGAGGCGGTGTGTAGCACAGAGATTCAAAGCTTCAGACAGGTGAACCCTAGATTTTTTGAGTCTTGCTCTGCAGGCTCAGAGAAATATATATTTAATCTTTCTATGCCTCAATTTTTTATCAATAAAATAGAAATAATAGTATTCACCTTGTAGATGGTTATAAAGATTAACTGATTTATATATATATATATATATATATATATATATATATATATATATATATATGACATACTTAGAACAGCATATATAGTAAATGATCAATAAATGTTAGCTGTTATTGGCTGAAGGTTTGAATACCTTAATATCCCGACACACATGTACATACACAGAGCGATGGACAGTTTGTGATACATTTCAGTCGATCGATTCAGCAACTGTGCACGAGCTTTGCTCTGCCAGAGTACTGTGCTGAGCACTGGAAATCCAGGCATGGATGAGGAAGATGAACGAGGCTAGACTCAGGGTACAGCAGGGGACTCAGACACACGCACAGCTATCACGGCTGTCTCTCGGTCTATTTACATATTGAATGCCCGGGGTGACTCCTATGTAACTAGCATACATTTAAACCAGAATGAGACGGCAGTATTCATCACTCAGGCAAAAAATGTGAACGTTTGAGACTATCATTTCTAGGGGGAGTGTGGGGGAAAGAAGGCACTGCCAGTAAAAATGTAAAATTGTCAAGTTTCATGGAAGGGTTTAGAAAATAGCTATAAAAATCAAGATAAGTGTGTCTTCTGATCAGGTACGCAGACGTCCTGCGTAGAAAGCTTATAAACAGTAACCGCCACACTAACTATGAACATAAAGATGTTTATTTCAGCTTTTAATGGGGGAAGAGAAGACCTAGGACTACACTGTCTTCAGGAGAAGTCTGACTGCCATTTCCGACATGGATGGATCTAGAGGTGATTACACTAAGTGAAATAAATCAGACGACAGAAGAAAAATACCACTGGATCTCACTTATGCGTGATCAAAATAAACGAACAAACAAAACAGAAATAGACTCAGAGATACGAGAACAAACTGATGGTGGCCAATGGGAGGGAGACTGTGGGCTGGGTGAGAATGGTGAAGGAATGAAGAAGTACAAATTGGTAGTTACAAAATAGCCACGGGGATGTAAAGTACAGGAGAGGGAATATAGTTAATAATATTGTAATAACTACGTATGGCGCCAGGTGGGTGCTAGAATTATTAAAGGGGTCATTTTGCAAATTATACAAATGTCTAATCACCATGCTGTACACTTAAAACTAATACTATATCGAATGTTGACTATAATTGAAAAAAAGAGTGATCTTGCTATGTAAATTATGATATATCCAAACAATAGCATACAGTGTGAATGTTAAAAGGATAGAAATAAATATGTACGAGCTGATATGGAAAGATCATCACAGTATATTATTAAATGCAAAAAAACCAAGGCTCAAAACATGCATTCACATTCTATTTGAAAACATACGAGTGTACACACATGTACATTCTAGAAGCCATTACCAGAAACTAAATGAATATCTTTTTTAACAGGCGCTTGAAAGCATGAAGAATTTTCTTTCGCTTTTGCATAATTCAGGGCAGTTCTGATTTCCCCCATCATGCATGTGCATTATTTGTATTTAGTACAGTCCTCAGGGCTTCTGTGTGTGGAGAGATTCGAGACCTTTTTAAAAAAGTTTCTTCATTGATGCGACACTATAAGATGCTTTCTTCATTTTCTCTCTCTCTCTCTTTCTCATGCATACACACACACATACACACACACACACACACACATACACACACACACACTCTTTCTCTCGCTCTGTCTCTCTGTCTCTGTCTCTCTCTGTCTCTCTGTCTCTCTGTCTCTCTGTCTCTCTCTCTCTCTCCTCTCTTATTATTATTATTTCTCAGTCCCAGAGAGGAGACTCGACCTCGGACAAGATGACCGAAGCAGGGGACACTGTGTGACCTCTGCTGCACGCCACTCACGTCTCCAACCAGCTTCTCCCTGCCTCACCTCTGTGGATGACTCACTCTTGTGGACGGCTTGTTTTGGAATTTGCTTCTCCAATTGCCCCTCCCCCCCCAAATACTCTCCCCACTCTGTCTGGGCACCAGCCTCCCCCAAGGGAAGCTTCAGGAAACCAGTCACGAAGAGCGCAGCTCTGGGCTGGGAGGAGCTGTGGGCCTCTCCCCTGGCCACGGCGACGTCTGGCAGGGCTGAGAAGCACGAGTGTCTCGTGTTGGCTTCCTCACTCCCGCGTGTCACACAAGGGCCCCCATTTTGGATCTTGTTCTCCCCGTTGCTAATGCTCCACAGTCCACGTGCAAGAGATGTGAGCACCTCATATGGCTTCTGAACTCCCCACAGTGCCAATGCCTCCTCCCCCACAGGTCACCCCCTCCCTGCCTCTTCCCAGCTCTCCCCTCGCCCTTGACCCATCTCCAGCCCAGAAACTTTGCCTGCGCTCACCTTGCCTCTCCTGCATGAAGTCAGCTACTTTTTTTTCTAAGTCTGCTCAGTGTTTTGATCTGTCCGATCAGGACGACAGACCCTTTTCAATGAGCCCACGCGAAAGGACAGTCCTAGATAGCAAAACTGTCTATTCCAGAATTCCATTTGCTCGCTCTGTCTCTCTGAAATTACCTGTCAGTTACCTGTCAATGGGCTTGCTCTGTAACTGTCCTTACACACCATGGAGAAATTCTATTTTTGTTTTGAAGTTTTTGCACCGAGTTGTGCTATTGATCACACATCTGCTCTCCCTGGCCCTGGCCCATTAAAGCAGTATTTTTAATGTGATGTGAACCACTAAGGATCTTGTTTAAGTGCAGGTTTCGATAGAACAGGTCTGGGGCGAGGGGCTCCAGGTTCTTGCTTTTTAACAAGCTCCTCGGCCATGTACATGGTACAGACGCCCCACGGCCACACTTCCGGTAGAAGGCATGAACGCTGCTGGCTCCCAGCTTCCGGTCTCCACCATCCTGGCCTCATTCAGACTCACTCCGGTCCATCACCCGCTGCGACCAGAGCTGGCAGGCGGAGCGTGGCATCTCGTCAATGGCATGGCCAGGATGTAACCCCGTGTGGCCTACACTCTGGCATCTGTAGGAAGGGGAACCGTGTTTCTCAGGCTTTGAATAATAATCACAGATCATATTTGCCAAGCGCTTACACGCCAAGCACTGTAACAAAATTATTTCCATTTATAATTTTTTTAAAAAATTAAATCTCACAGTTTTATGAAGCAGGCACTTTATTATCCTGGTTTTGGACCTAAGGACTCTGGGGTCAACTAACTTGTACGAGGTTTCACAGTAAGCACTGGGGTTGACATTCAAGGTCATTTTCTTGGATAAATGCTAGTGAGTGTGTGTGTGTGTGTGTGTGTGTGTGTGTGTGTGTTTATAATATTGTGCCAAATAATTGTACATAGGCAAGATATAAACCAGTTGTGGGACTTTGAACTATTGTTTATTACCTTCACTGTATCCCTACCCCATCTGAAATGATATGCAGACATATATATATATGTATATATATTTTGCAATTAACTTTTCAAGAAAAAAATGCAGCATGATAGCCTCAGCCTGCAAATCTTCATCTTGCATTTCTTATTTTTTCTTTTGTTACTTTTCAAAAAGTGGAGTTCCAGTCTCTAATCAATCCCTTACTAAGCTGGGCAGCGTCTTCTGCATGTTATGAAGCTGGCGGTCTGCTGCATGGATTTGTTTTAACCACTTCAGAGTAAACAGGATTTGTATGAGTCCACACATGTATCCACCTCTGCAAAGTTCTCTTCCAGAAGGTCCAGGCTGGGGTTGGGAAATCTGTTAATTCCAAAAACCCTCAAGTGATTCAGCTGTCTACCTTGGCTGAGAACTCCTTGACTCAATGATCTCTAAGCTATTTATTTTCACACTCAAAACTAGCGGCGACACTAATCCCCAGTAAATTGTGTCCTTGCTTTCAGAGTGATCTTCCCAATGTAAATGACAGGGACGTCCTGATGGAGCAGGTGGTGATGGGAGAAACTCGTCTTGGGTCTGAAATCTCCTCGAGTCGGGGTGAATGATCAGTGTGACTGCCGCCTCTCCTAGACGGATCGGGTGACAGGTGGCTTGATTAGCAGGAGCCAGCGCATAGCTGCTGGCAGTCTGGGGCTCTGTAAGGCTGTGGAGTGTCCGTTATGACTTTACAAAGGCTGGAGGGCAGGGAACCATGGGGAGCAGTCTATTTCTACGCTGATGAAATTGTCCGCGTGCGGAATGAGCCCGTTGATCTTTATCTGGGAAGCCTTGAGAACCTTCTTTGCTTGCAAGCATGAGGCAGGGTGTCACTACTGTTTACCAGAAAGCCGAGACTGAGCTGGGGGTGCTGAGTGGCACACAGTACAGCTATCTGGGGTCAGTCCACGAATCTCTGTATCATCTTAATTTCTCATCCAAAGATTTTTTTTCTCTCTCTCATTATAACCATCAAATATTAGAACAATAGAAGTTCAGAGAGTTAACCATCATAGTGGTTGCAGTTGGGAGAAATGAGGCCACAGAGAAGGTAAGCACAGCCCAGGGATGGAGATTAGGAAGAACAGAAAGAGAGTAAATGTTTTCCACTTAGCATTTTAATGCGTGGTTTTGATACTTTCTGAAGCAAATTCTCCACTAAATAGACATGTCTCTGCTCTTTATTAATCTCATTTCCTCTGATATAGACTGAACTGTGTCTCCCAAAACACGTATGTTGAAGCCCCAGCCCCCAGCGTAATGTTATTTGTAAATCTGACCTTTGAGCGGTAATTAGGTCATGAGGGTGTGGCCCTCACCCCGGGATTAGTGCCCTTATAAGAGGAGGAAGAGGGAGAGAAATTCATGTCTCCCCCATGCATTTGCGAAGAAGTCATGTGAGCAATCAAACTGCACCAACCCCAGCCAAGAAAAGCATCCTCACCGGAATCCAACCACGCTGGTGCCCTGATCTTGGACCTCCAGCCTCGAGAACTGTAAGAAAGAGTTGCCTGGAGTTGAAGCCGCAGAGTCTATGACATTTTGTCATAACAGCGCCAACTGACTAAGGCATCCTCTCTCTACTATTCCCATCCTGTTGAGAATAGTACACTGACTTAAAGCTATTTGTTCACTGCCAACAAACATTCTACCGAAACTTCTCTGTGTCTTTTATTCTTCTAGTTTGATTTTTAACCCTGAGATTTTACTCCTGGGTCTCTAGGTTTCAGGATCGTCAATTTCATTTCCTGTGTAATCATCACCAGACTTGGTCATCAGTCCCAGACTATAAGTCAGAGGGTGATGTGGTGACAAAGGGTACAGGGGGGTTTTGATTTTGTTGTGTTTAATTTAAGCACAGCTACACCAAAATGACTAGACTAAGAACAAATTACTTAGTAGTGTCTCTCTTCCTTTGTAAACCTATTTCCTTGTACTAAAACGAACATTAGAAACGGCACAGAACTTATAGATAGGCGGAGGGTGTGGTAACTGGCACTAATTATTTAATGGCTCCTATGTTATTATTATTATTATTATAACTGATTTATTCTTATTTTACATGTAAATTTTATATTGGCCTATTGACAAAAAACTGATGGGAGTCAGGACCTGATTTTATTACAAATAAGATCGACGACTTTCCATGCGAATGGCTCTGGCCAAGTCATTTTAACCTGCGGTGTCATTTCTCGATCTGTGAAACAATATAATAAAACCTGATCCTTCAGTCTTACGGTTTTTGAGAAAAGCAAAATAGATCTTGCGTTTGGAGGCATCTTGCAAAGTTTGTTTCTTGTTCTTTTTCTGACCAGGTGTCTGACCGAGTGTCCTGTCTCTGTCCGCCCCTCAAGTGTTCCCCGTCCAAACACAGCAGTGCTCTCTACAAATGTCCTTGACCCAAACCAGGAAATACACTCAAAATCCATTAATAAGCAATGGAACCAACAGAAAGGAAACAACGAAAACTACATCCTCCAGCATGTTGTGATAGAAAAGAAAAAGCAATCACCAGAAATGGATGTGTGTTCAGGATGACTTCCTTCGTTCACAAAGCGAATGGTCCACAGCCAGCCCACCCAAACATGGGACGCACATCCAGCTGCTAGATGGCAATGTGAGTCTGCCATAATTTTACAGCCATAATGGATGACTACAACATTATAATGGAAAAATGGCCGAAGGCGTACATCGGATGTCAGCGTGCCAGGTGGCTGGCTCTGGCATTCAGTTGCATGCGTGTATGCAGTGGGTGGGGTAGGGGCCTGAAGGCGGAGCCAGTGGCACCAGAAGCCAAGATGGTATTGGCGTATCCAGGTGAGAGAGAAAATACAAAATGAATGCTTTTTGTCTTTTTTCTCTCTTACTTCACAGCAGCATTCGGTAATCCACCTGTTACCCTCTTCTTCGGTGGCTGCCGTTAACAACTATTATTTTTCTGAGCGTTGGTTAATCCTGAAAATGGCAGGCACCAAGATAAATTCTGCAGGGGCTTTGAATTCTATGGGTCTCCAAGAGAGTCAGAAATTTGACCCACTCTTATCCAAAACCATTGGAAAGCCATTTGTTTTGAGATGACTGGAGATTTTGTTCACTCAGGGAATGACAAAGATATAGGAGCTATCCACAGGAGCAGTCACTGGAAAAATCCACAGGAAGGAGGGAAGGAGAGAGGGAAGGAAGTAAGAAAGGAAGGAAGAACAGATGGATTTATGTACAAGACACCTTGCTAACTGTTCCAAGGGTGCACAATTTAATTCTATTCATTAAACTAAAGCTCCATTGAGGACCCACTGCATACATGTTCTATGTTATGGGAATTCAGAGCTAAATAAAGCAGGGTCTTTGCCCTTAAGAAGGTCACCTTTTAGCATGGGGACAGATATAAACACATATGTCTAAAACAAATGCTAAGGACATCTGTAGAGGAAGATTCTGAAGGACGGTTATCAGAAAGCTTCTGAAAAGAGCTGACTTCTGACCTGAGTTTGCAAAGAGGAAGAGTGTGCCAAGATGGCAGCAGGAGAGACATGTCTGCTGGCATCGATCACTACTGACTCCTGAGCTCTAACAGTTCAGGGGCCGTCTTCAGTCTTCTCTGTAAACCCAGGACCTAGTATATGTTGTAGACATTGATTAAATGTCTTTTAAATTATTCCTGGACATTTTCTTTGCACCCCAGTTTCGGTAACTGAATATATATACATACATGCACACAGATGCACGCACATACACATACATCCCAGATTGGTCCCTCCAACAAAGAAGAGTCCGTGACATTGACCCATTAATACTAGGCATATGCACACCCCCGCTTCCCCTCATTTCCAGGCTGTGCTTGAGAGGAGTAAGTGAGATCCAGGGGTGCGAAGACCTCAGAGCATGAGGCAGAGAGACAGACAGAGCCAGCTTAAGCTGACCTATCTGTGGGAGGCGAACCTGTTTCATCTACAAAATCATAACCGAAAGCAAATGTGGACCAAGAGGATGCGAGCACCAGGGCCATCTGCTCCCAGCACTGTTGGGTAAAGTCACGTAGTTTAAATATATCTTATGAGCACTCTTGGGTAATTTGGGCTTGGATACACAGACACATGGATTCAGGTATTTATTTAATAGCAATTCAGCTGTATCTTCCTTTTACAAAGCTAGGACGTTGACAGCATGATTCCCACGGGCAAGGATGCTAAAAAGCTGGTCCTTATTAACCATTCCGTCTCCCTTTTCCCTGCTCACATTTCGCTTCAAAGCATTTGCTGCCCTTTCTGTGATCAATGTAATTTGCTCTAACATCCAAGGGTCAAAGGAAAAAGAGGAACATCTGACATTTGTAGTCACCATCCATTAGGCTCAATAAGGCCAGAGATCACCCGTAAAGGTAACATACATCACTCGAATTGATAGTGTTTTGATTCATGGTGACGGGGCAATTTTTTAAAGCTTCTTCTTCTGTCCAACTCATTTGCTGCTGGTATTTTGGGGGACTATTCTTTCCTTAGTATCTAAATCAAAGAGAACTTGAACCCTGGTAGATAAAATTGTGTTGCATGTTGACATAATCATATGTACCTGTGAATGGCTCTAAGATTTTCTTCTTTGTTAGTTTCTGTACTTAGGGAAAATGCTTAGATTCTAGATAAGCCCCTGTCATTCATCTTCTAAATGACATGGATCTAGTCCCCACTTTTTCCTTAAGTTATTTTACCATGAAAATGAAAATGATCATAACAATTAAATTTTGATCAGCTACTGTATCTAAGGCCCCAAGCTAGTTATGGAGGAAGCCCCAGCTGTGAGAGAGACAGGGAAGCATTTACAGCTAACTGGGTAGGAAAAAAAAAATAAACAACACAATTTTGGACCGGACTGAACATGGACTGACTGTGATGACGTAGATGTACCACGCCCGGTACGTGCATGGAGCATCTGTGTTCAAGCAACGCTTCTTCCGTTTACAGCTAAACGAGCCGAGAAAAGTGCTTTATTTTGTCTGGAAAGGGAAAATAAAATACTAATTCGACAAATATCTATTGAAGGTAAAAAATATATCTGAATTCTTCTAGACGATGGGAAGATAATCTCGACTAAAGGAGACGTGACCGCTCCAGCCCGGGGCTTACCTCCTCTCGCTTAGCCCACTGTTCATTGTGAAGACCATTTGCAAAAATATACGCAACAGTCTATTTGAAATTAAAAATGTGATAATTAAATGTTCCAGATATCGGACCATGTCCCTGGAGTTTTACGACCTCTGTTTCACTGTTATGTCTGTGTTCTTGTTAGATTGCGGCCTTGTCACCTGTGTGTGAAAAAAACTTATTTACTTGTAATGAAATAGCAAAAGTATCAGCCCACTACCCTTCCCAGCCACACGGCAGCAGTGACAGCTGTCCACATGAGCGACCCTGGGCATTTTCTGTCTCGATGGGTCTTCTGAACCTTCAAGGAAGGGGAGCGACACAAGAGCTTTCGATGAGTGCTAAATACATTATTATTTTTTTTTTTACATTTGAGAGTTTTCAAATATCTCCCTCTGTCTCCTATTAGTAGAAATTTTCTTTTAAGTTGACTATTATAGGACAAAGATGGGATAGAATAGGGTGAAAGGGACTCCCAGACTCAGGAGGGCATACACACGGATGTTGGCAGACAGTGATGGGGCTTGTCTATGACAATCCCGAAAGGCCTCGTCATTCTCAACAAAGAGCTCTAGGAAGGCACCCCTCATTCGGGGGAGGTGGCACAAGCCTTGAATGTAGTTGTTGTTCCTTTTCTGGCTCAAGGCTCTAATTTTGCAATTGAGGTGAGAGGAACTGTTTGTGACTGTACATCAGCTGATAAAAAAGAAAGCACTCGAACACAAATCTAGTGCCATTGTTTTACGTTTTTTTTTTTCTATTTTTTGTTTCAGCGGAACACTTTGATGCTCAGTCAGAACAGAGAACAGATGTTATTTTAAATTAAAAAAAAAAACAAAACAAATATATATACATACAGACAACACACATTGGATGGTCCAGTATCGTAGCGATCTAGACATTGCCACTTCAGCTTTTTCCTTCCCCTATATCCGACATCTCCTGTATCACCTACATCTCCTCATCCAACATCAATAACATCAAATCCCAGATCATACTCTTTAGAATCACTGAGCCCCAGAAAAGTCCAGCTGAGGCATAGAAATTAAGACGATCTACCCAAACTTCCTGATACATAATTGAACGTGATGCCATTGGTGCCCTGTCATTCCTCAGTGTTTTTGTAATGCTGACCCCACTTTCCACGATCAGCACCAATGATTCTTTGCCTGGGGCTGTCCCTGCTGCAGAACTGCCCTCCTTCTGTGTGAGGGGTGGACAGGGAGTGGCAGGAAGTAACACCTCCTGTGAGAAGACTTTAACCACCTGGCCGACAGGCATAAGTGGCTTGGTGCCCCGACTCCATCCTGCTTTGGAAGGGACAACGCTGAGGTGTGTAACCTCCACGGGCTCCCAGCAGAACTAAGCTCTAGGTATCAAGTGTGATAACTCCTTCCTGGGTAGTACACCTTTCCTTGGCTCCTCCCCTTCCCTGACTCACTGTCCCATTCCCCTACTGCTGCTTCCTGAGATCACTTTCCAAGTGAACTAGTGACACTCAGGTCCAGCATCAGCCCTACACATCCTGAACCAAGATGAAGTGTATCCACATAGCAAGTTTACCAAATGCACACACAGGTCATCTCTTGCTCTGAAGTTAGGGAAAAGGCAGTAAACAAAATGGAATAAAATCCTTCTCTAATTTAGCATCCTAAATCCATGCTTATGCTCCTCCCTACTGAGCAGTCCACCCAACTGAAGAGAAAAAGAGGAACTTATAGCTTTGGCTTTACACCCCTGTCATGGCCGCTTCCAGGAATTCTGGCCCAGCACAAATTATAGTTTCCTCCCCTCTGAAGCAGGTGGATCAGGTCCCTGCTGGGAAGGGCTACATCTGCGCCCAGTGATTTGCTTTCACTGGGCCTTTCTTTACCTGGCAGAATAGTTTGGCGGTGACATTAGGTGGATGCCACTTATGCATTATGGATGTGGATAACTCTGGGGAAGTAAATAAAAAAAGGGAAATGGTGGCCTTTGCTTAAAATGAGGGTCCTAGACACCGACATGTCTGGTGTTGTGGTGGGAGGGGTGAGCAAGGAGATCCAGGCCCTGCTACCCACTCTGTACGATACAGTGGACTGAGCCTAGCCCCGAACAGCTGACCTCTCCGAACACCTCTGCTGCCATGTCAACCCGTGCATCCTTGAGCCTCCCAGATTCATCCCAGCTCATGCGTAAATTTGGCCTGGGTGGGAAGGTACCAGCAACCCAACCTCGTCACCTGCTAGTAAATGGAAGTTAACGTTACCGGCAACATTCCATTGTTACAAGGATGATGAAAATAACAAGCAACAGTAGCTACTCATTGATCGCATCCTCTACACAATGCACGGGCTACACAACTACATTTACTGCATTAATTCTCAAAGCTACATGCTAAATGATGTATGTCTGTATCTGCTTTATAGATGAGACTGAGGCTTAGAGGCACGAGGCAGTGTGCTCACTCACGGTCACTCAGCACACGCAGGAAGGTTCTGGACTCAGAGCAGGGCCCACGCTTTTCTTGGGAAATGCGTTGTGTTTCTACCTTCTCTTCCTTTTCACCTTCTTGAGTTTACAAAGGTTAGTTTCTTCTCTGAATGATCTAAGATCCACTTTCCCATTTGCCCTTGGACCTTACTTGAAGGCTGGCCCACTTGACTAAGGCACTGATATACACGAGTCAATTAGTCTCCCCAACATCAAACTCCTGCTCGTCCAGTTCTGCATTTTCTTCCCTTTGCTTAGTTCTCAGGTCACAGGCTGCCTCGCTCCTGACATGGCATACTAAAATTAGAAGACTCAGCTTTAGGGCTTTACTCTCTTACTAATGAGTGTGAATCATTAAGCACTTTAGGTCACTGTGTCTGCATCTTTGGAGAGAGGGCTCTCTAGGTTGATTTCCTCTGGCACACTGAGCTTCATGACTATGTTAAGTATTTGCTATGCAACAGACTATGCTAAAGGGAGAGATAATTTACATACTAAGTAGAATTCAGCAAAAAAAGAAAGAGTATTATGAATGGAAAAGTCTGGGAAGCACTGACTTAAGTATTTCAGAGTGGAATTTTAACAGGGGAGAAGACAGACATATCATCCAGCCTGAAGAAACTTTATGGACGAAGACAGAGAGAACAGAGAAGAGGCTCAGATGGCAGAGGGTGCGAAAATGTGGTAGAAGGCGCACTGTTGCCCAAGAATGGATAGAAACAGGAATCTCGTCCAAATGCCTTATTTATAGATGAGAAATCGCGAGAGTCACTGGAATTTAAACCTGAGGAATTCACAACGCTCATTTTAGGAACATAAGTAAACAATCCAACCTGCTGTTTTTACAGAATTGACGAGTTCATCCTCACAAGATGATGACCTGTTATGGAGTGGCAGTTACATTGACACGCTGAAAAGATTACAAATAATCTAAGAAACATGCACTGCCAACGAACGCAAGTATAGACGTCAGCGAAGGAAAGATGAGGGGCACGTCAGTGCTTCTGTGGCCACCTGAGTTGGCAACGTGACTCATACGATCTACTGAGTTGTCAAAGTTAGATTTACCTTTCTTAATAACGCCTCCGAGCAATGTTCTGTCCACGATTTCTGAGTATGAAATGAGCAGAGAAACTGATCAATAAGCCAAGGCATTCTAAAGACTAGTTTGTATGATCTGGCTTTTCCTCTTTTAGTAACCAAAGTAGACTATCCTGCTACAGCTGCTCCAAATCCTTAGAGCCCATACTATTTTGTAATGGGATTAGGACTCCTTTGAGAATCTAACAAAGACTTTAGAGCGTGCACAGAGACAGAACCCAGAAAAAAATGCACTTGATTAATACACGCAGTACGTACCACTTGGATTGCAGATCTGCGTACGCTCCGAAAGCACACATGACAACATGGAACATTCCATCCAACTGGAATTTTCGCCTTGGTTAAGAACTCCTATGTTATACTTTACAAATAAGTTCAAAAATGCATAACCATTTACATCTCAAGGAAGAGACAGAAGGGCTGGGAAGAATGAGCGTAGTAAGACGTGGATTTAGAGATAGAAACACTACGCATTATAAAATTATGACTTCCTGATTTATATCTTAGGAATATATTTTTCAAGATGCATACAAATTTTGTAAATTTCATTTTTTTAAATTTATTGTAATTCATGTAAAAGATCTGTTATACCAAAAAGCATTGCTTAAATGATGAAACATGACCTCCTTGTAAATAGCTTAGAACAGAGCACAGACATATTAGGAAGCTTTTGGGGTGTCAAATGACACCTCTTAAGTCCTTAGGAATGACCACTCTAGCCAACAGAAACCATACTTAGTATGGAAAGTTACATATGACATAAAATATCAGATTCTCATTATAGTTTTCTTTTTTTCCTGTGATTTGGTTCTAAGAAGAAGATGCTTCTTACACGCATTACACAGAAATGAGGTCATAGGCTTGACACCTATCATCTGAGAGTATGCACATAAATAGGAAACTGGATTATTTTTTTAAATGTACTTTCACAAACATGAAAGCGTGACATGTAGGATGTGGGCGCAGCGATGAGAACCGATGGGAGCTGAGGAAGCCCCTGGACACAAGTAACTGTGGATCCCACTGTCCCCCTTTGGTCTGGAGAAGCAAGGGGAAGCTGCCAGACCCCAGGAGGCCTCTTATGCATCTATGAGAGAGAGGCCGGCAGCCAGGAGATGGCCAGGGTGACCGGCTCATCCTGCTTTGTCCAGGACACTCCCAGTTTTATATACTGAGAGTCATGCCTCTTGGATAACTTCTCTGTCCCAGGCCAACCGAAAGCTGAGTGAGCTTAGCTGTAATATGACATAAAAGATTGCAATCAGTGCCAAGTCACTGCCCGGCAAGGATGCAAAGGTGGGAGGGATAAATTCTCTCGCCTCTCTCTCTTCTGACCTGGGTCTTCAGTCCATGCCTGACACTGACCTTGACCAAACCCTATGGGAAGCTCAAATGCAAGGGACTCCACGTGATTCTGTCTGTAAAGGTCAGCCCGAGAGGGCTCAGCGCAAGGCAGAGAAGGGATCTGGGAGTGCAGATGGGAAATATCCATGGGAGTGGAATGGGAACAGGGTATTTGCTGGGCATGACGGCCACAGGGCACAGCAGTCAAAGGTCACGAGACGCTACAGGAACAGTGGCGTCTCAGCAGAGCCTCCATAGCCCTCTGATGGCCCCGACCTGACTCTGCAACGCACGTGACGTGTCCCTGTGCACATGCACGCGCCAGCCACAGGGCACCTCTCCCCACTCACCGCACCTGCATTTGTCTGCTTAGGTCTGCTCTGCCATCCGATGTCTTTCTTATCTGTGTCTGGGCGGCTTACTCACTTCAAAGACTAATCTCACTGCCTCCCAGGGACAAAACAATTAAGTCCCCTCTGTGCTCCCGCCACAGTTCATACCTCGTAAACTCATATCTACTTACCCGTCTTGTCATGTGTCTCTTAAGTCTATTTCTCTGAATCTTCCCCGCCTCTGCTCAGAGGGTGACACCACGGTGGACAGTGACCCTATCTCATTTATCTTTCTATCCCAGCCCGAACCTAGGATACGCTACCCAGTGTGTGCACTCAACCAACTGTGTTCTGCACAGAACTGAACTGACAAACGAAATGCGACAGAGGCAGCGTCCTGCAGCCCAAAACCCCGCCAGGAACCTAAATGACCTGAGCGATTTAATGAGAAAGAGCAGCATAGGTCTCTCTGAGGACCTCCTCGCACGTCGGTCCTTGCGAAGCAAAATGCTCACTTATCGACTCTTCCAGGAAATGGATTCTGCCCAAAGAAAGACAATAATTCCGGAGCCTGTTGTCTTCGGATTAAAACCCAGCGTGAAGTTCAAGGACAGACATGGAATCTTGCTAATAGTGATGGGTTGCATAGCACTTCCGGATAAAAGAGATTTAAACGTCATCAGCCAAAATGTCTGTTTACAGATTAAGAAGAAGAAGCCTCACGGTTCTATGTGTTTTAATAAGTATTTGTTTTAGGTACTTGTAAGTCAAGTCAAGTGTCTTTATTCCGTTCTAACTGTGGTGAGAGAACACGCAGTTTATTTATGTGTGTATTTACCAGTTTACCCATTAGACATCCACGTGATGTACTAAAGTGAGAAAAAGAGCAAAGCACGTGGACTCAGGACACAAGGACTTGAGACCTGGCTCCACTGCTTCTAGGTTTTTGGACCTCTGCTTTCCTGGACCTCTCAAAGCCTCTTTCCCACACCTTGGAAGCTAGGATAATAAGGAGGCTCCTGCTTGTTTTGAGAACACAATGTTGGAGACTGTGATGCTAAAATAGTGGTATGCTTTTAATTAACATCTCAATGGCTCTCTCTACATCTCAAGTTCCTCCCACTAAGACAAAGAGAGTGGCGCCAGCTCTAAGTCACAGCATGGGTCACAGAATTAAAAGCATTATGCATGTGATGGAAATGGGTAAACTACAAAAGAAAGTAGTACTGGAGAGTCTTAAGGAGCAGAAATCAGATGGGCCTAGTCCCAGGGTTACCTGAGACGTGCTGTCATCAGGAGCCCCTAGCGACAAAGCAGGATGCTTTCAGGCACGGCACTTGGGCTTGTCCTAGGCCCTCTCGTTTCATCATTTTCTCCTCCAGTACTTCTCTTTATAGGCCGCTGGCCAGGACATAGAATAGAGCCCAGGGAATTTGTCACATTAAGATAGAGCATCCCAATGTCCACTGAAGAGGAGACTTAAAATTAGATTCTGCTTTAATTAGACTGTTTTCTTTTTCTCTTCCTCAAGCCCCACTTCTCTCCAAGGCAAAGCTGGGTTTGGGGAACGAATGCCCTAGACTTTTCCCCTAAAGCCCACTGTGTCAGTAGCGGAGGGTGGGGAGACTCGGCCAGGCTCGAAGCTGCTGAGCCGAAGGCTGTTCTCGCTTCTCCTGTCTCTCTCCTTGGTCTCTGTCTGACACCTTTCAGACGTCCCAGCGGCTGAGGGATGGAGGAATAAAAATGGGGACTTGAGGGGTGGCAGGGCCGGGTCTCTAAGCTCTTCTGCACTGCTACCTACAATGACCCTATTCACTGGGGCGCAGGCAGGGGCCCCCTTACCTTGATTCTGTCATTAAATGCTTCCAGCCACTTTAAGGTGTCTTCCCTGAGGCCCAGGCAGGATTCTGCTCCTCCTGAGGCTGGAGCAGCTGCCTGGCCTCCTGGGACCATTCCCACCCGTTCCCTAAGGATCTTATAAGGCTGCTGGGCTTATTCAAGCCACTTGACAGATTAAGAAAGTTGATTCTACAAACGAAGATGATGTCAGCTCAGCTGGGACCATTTCTTGCTTAGTTTCATTAAGCAGAGTAGAGCCAGGCAATGGCCAGATGAATGTTTCTTATGCTTTTGATAGTTGAAAAGTTTGGGTGCAAGCAGCAGCATGCCATGGATGGAGATGCAGACAATAATACCGGCATCCTCACAGATTGTGTGTTGACAGAATGAAATTAATGAGTTGTATATGCAATTCTTAGATTACTTTAGAACACTATTTTTGTCAGCTACTGCCATTGTTACTCTTAACAGATGATAGAATTTTCCTCACCCCGTAGGCAGCGAAGTGAGTCTGACTGAGCAGGGGCTAGTGATCCAGGGAACAAAACAGGGAAGGATAAAAGGCGAGTTATTTGTTATTGATTTATGTAAATATGTTTTTTTAAGATGAAGGACAGAGGCAGATGGACTCCGTTCTAGGTCATGGTCTGGAGGGCTGTTAGGGGCTTCCCATGGAGGCCTCAAGATCTGCAGCTCAGACACCTGCCGAGCGATGGGGTTTTTTAAAGACACAGGAAACTAGCAGGAGGTCCCAGTCCCTTCCACGCCTCCAGCCCTGGGCCAGTTCCGTCACAGGCACCTCCACTTCCAACTTCTGAGCTGCAGGCCCCGCGGCCTCAGGAAGGGATGAGGACCCGGATCACATTCCAGAGATACCGGAACTGCCTATGGGCTGTATCGTCTGGGTTTTATCACTGGCTCAGGCAGGTCCTTCCCTTCGGTCACGTATTTGTTCTCAGCAGCTTCTGAGAGTTAAGAGTGGATAAAAAAAATGAGGACAGGATATTCTGTGCGCTGTCCTCGGGGCGATGCATTTCTCTTCCTCCTTCAGCCCATGATTACCAGTCGCCTGGTGGAGGCAGATGGCCCAGGAACGCGGTGCCTCTAGATCGTGTGGTATTTGGGTGGAATTTGCTTTTGCGTGTTCTAATCTCACCGTGATGAATTCTGACTCCTGCACACTGAACTCCCTCTGCTCCCGTGCAGTCTGCCCCTCCTGGAAGGGTTTCAGGCTGCTGCAGAGAGGTCTGAGCAGGGCTCTGGCTGGCTTTACTCCGGCCCATTGTTATTGCTGATTGGATTTAAACTGACAAGACACTAACTCAAATTGCATGACAAAGAAAGGAGGAAAGAAGGAGGGAGGGGGAGAGGGAGGAAGGGAGGGCCTCAGGGCTCACAGGGCTTGTAAAATCCAGGAGTCCATCTGGCTTCCATCAGGCCTGGAGGGAAGGGGGAGGGGGCCTGACTCCCTGTCACCTGGGCCCTGCTTTCCTCTGTGGAATGGCTTCATTTTGCTGAGTTTCCTCCAGGTGATCAGGGGAGGAGGTCTCTGGCAGGTACCTGGGGCTTTTGCAGGTCTGTATTCTAGAGGAATAGAAACCATCTCTCTCTCCCAGAATCCACAGAGAACGTCTCTGACAAGGCTGTGATTGACAGGCTTTGCTGATTCCAAAACCATCCCTGATGCAAGCGCTACGTAGGGCAGTTGGAGTCCTCCGATTGGCTAGTCTGCATGTCGCAGTGGTTTCCCGAGTCCTTGTTGTGACACCTTTGTTCAATGACAGCTCAGAAAAGGAAGGATGCCCAAAGGAAAAGCAGTAGGATGGACGGTGTCAAAGGCCTTTTTAAAACACAGCTGTCCACACCAGGGACCGGCCTTCATATCCACCCAAATCTGATCCCCTTCTCTGCTCCTGCTGTGGTCCAAGCCAGCTTCCCTCACACACCTGAGTTACTGCAATACCTCCCGCCCGCTCTCCCTGCATCCGCACCTGTCCACGGTGACTCCATCTTCTCCTGCCTCCTGCCCACTCACTCTCCCCTGGCCACGGGGCCCTCTTGTCCAGCCCGGGGCACACTGGACAGGCCTCCTCTTCAGGCCGCCCACACCTGCTGCCGCTTCATCCTCGCCCAGGGGGGCTCATGGCCCACCCCTCACTTCTCCATGGTCAGGGCCATGCTCATCACCATACGTAAAATGTCAGCCTCTGCCATGGCACTCACATTATTCAAAATCGCTATATAATGTCACCTTCTCTTCTACCATATTTATTGTCAGAATGCCACCACTGGGACTGGACGCAAGCTCTTCGAGACCAAGGGATTTTGTCTGCTTCCATTTCACAGGTGTTGCCCCGATATTTAAACACAGATGATTCAGGCATATTTCAGCACGGAATAATTGCTGAGAATAAGTAAATTTTCCCCTTCCATGCATTTTCCTTGGGCGACACCTTCAGTTCCCAACCACACACTGAGGTCTCCTGCTCCATCTCCATGGGACCTTTTGTAAAGAAGAGGCACCCCTGTCCGCCCCGATGCCCAAATCAGAAGTTAGGGGTGACCAGGTATTTCGTTCAGTCACTAAACGTGCATTGCGTTTCTCTCTGATGGCAGGTACAGGGCTATAATCCAGAGTGATATCCATCACAGAAAAATGACAAATTTCTTTCTCTCGTGAACGAATAGTCAAGCAGAGAACGGCTCATCAGGAGAGAGAGGAGCGCTCCACGGAGAAGATATTTACTTTACATTCTTCCAGTTTTCCGTGTGGAAAGGGAACTTCTTTTGCCAACAGAGTAAAGAAAACTGGTAGTCATGGCAACGACAGCACTATCACTGATGGTCCTGGCCGACGCTGCATTTACTGTGCCAGGCATTACGCGTACAGTACCTGGTACCTGCGCTGGCTCCCCAACTCCTCAGAGAGGCCCAAGGGGACTGGGATCACTACGTCCACGTCGCCAGTGGGGGAACTGAGGGACGAGGAGGCTGCACGGCTTGTTCAGAGACCCAGAGGGCCTGCCAGGGTTAGATGCGACCCCCGACAGCCGCCTCCAGCATCCGGCTCCTTGCCAGTGCCAGAACATTTCATTCCCTTCCTCCAATCAGTGGGCTGGAAGATGGAACTGGACACTAGAAGCCAAGAACATTCTGAGTTGACTTTTTCTCACTGGCTGTTCTCATCACAGTCCCCATGTCCGTGTGCTTGCCCCTACTCGCTCCTGGCTGCTGGGTTCTGGCAACATTCCTTTTTCTCGCTTCTTCTGTCGGCTGTAAGGGAAGTCACTGCTTTCTACAGTTACAAATTTTCATTTTTGCTCTATCAGCTTCCCAATACACGTGCAACCAATTCTGAGTATTTGCAATTCTCAGCGTGCTTTATTTTCCTGATGGGACTCTAACTGACCCAGCTTCAGGCAGGCCCCCTGATTCTCATGATAACCCTACCCTCTGTACCCAATTATTCCCACCTTATACATTAGAAAACCAAGGTTAAGATCAAGTAATTCACCTGTTTTTCAAGGTCATAAGTAGCCTTCATCCCAGAACTGACTGCTTCTAATATCTGTGCTAACTTCATGGGAATAATGGTTGGCATTTTCACATTAAATATTCAAAGACTTATTAATTCGAAGCTGGATGTCTCACTTAAATCATCTCCTTCAAAGCTCTATTGTTATCCTCAAAATGTTTCGACATTCATTTTCTTTTAAATTTCACCACTGGCAGAATATCTTTAATCTTTCAATCGCTGAAGCAATATGTGTGTTTAAGAAAAATTGATAGAGCTAGATCTTAAGATTAAAACATCATTGGAATTAAACACATGGTGTAATTACAAAATGACAAAACTATATTTTCTGTGAGATGCGTCAATTGGCTCTAAATTCATTTCCTGAGCTCCAGTTAAGTCGCTAAAACAAAGGTGAAAACAGAGGATTGTAAAGAAAGGTCCTACAGAGAATAGACCATGTGCTCTGAATGAATCGTTTTTGTCAGAAAGCGATTTAAAGGAGACAGAATTAATGTTAATGTGTGTTTGTTAAACACCAGTTACGCTCTGTGTATGTAGGAGACGGTGTCACATGGGTGGTACACAGGGATGGAACGGTGGTTGAACTTGTTTTGGGTTCCAGGCACAAGTTCCCAGAATGCCACTGACAGAAAATGCCAGAAAACAAGGAAACATACAATTAAGTTGAATCGTTTTCATCTGATTCTGCCTACCAGCCGTTGGCAGCCATGATTCACTCCCACAATCTTTCTTTATTAAAATGTCACTCTACATGCACTTTTCAGGAATTGTGTACCACAATTCATGTTTCTTAGATATGCAAATTAAGAGGCAAACAGAAAGGGTGTTTGGCTTGGTTTAGTAAGAAAAAAGATGAAGCTTTCACAGTCACAATACCCCAGGAATGTTTGGGTGCCAACCCACCTTCTCTTTTCAAAAGCTTCTGGAACGCAGAAATGTCTATTTCTGTGCTATTGGAAATTTAGCATCTTAATTCGACACTGCCAAGACACAGCTTGCGGAGGAAAAAGAAGAGAACTGGCAGATAAATAAGGACATGAGGAGCAGGCAGAAGAAAGAAGGAAGCTGGTTTCTTGGGAAGTGTCTTACTGCAGCGAAGTGGGAGGACATGACGAAAATAGAAACAGCAGTGAGAAGTAGGAAAAGAGACAAAAGAGAAATTGTTGATGCCATGGAGATGCTTCTGAACCATGAAAAACAAGCCAAGAAAGTGTCCGATACCCAGAACAATAGTGCTGGGGAGAGCAGATGTTGAGGGGAACGGGGTTCAGATGGGAAGATGATACAGATTGGGCTGGGGATGGTCTGGAGTGGAAAGATGGCCTGCTTTGTGGGAAGGTACTGATTGGAAGGAAAGAACATTTAAAGTATATTCCAGAAGATGCATCGGGGACACACAGTCTCAGGTGTCACATCTGAAAGACGTAATGTAAACACAAGTTCAAAAGACAGGGAGGGGATCTGAGCTTAGTGTCACATGCTTGATCCTCCCACGGGCCACTGGGTACTGGCGCAGGATGGTGTTATGTGTCTCCCCGGTGCTTCTGTCCCGTCCTGACATCAGGAAAAGCCGCACAGGTGTTTGTGGATGTACCAGTGATGGCTGGCGGGTCCCCAGACCACACGGGTTTACATTCAGGATATCACTCTTATTTAATACATTTTCTGGGACAGTCTAATGGCTCACTGAAGAGAAGTTAACAAGTCATCAAAGTATCCTATTATGTTCACCCGACCACATGTGATACTGCGAGCTAATAAAAGTTATATATTTTGGCCACCCTGCCTGGCTCCTGCAATGGTTCCAGGATGGTAAAGACAAAGAAGCCTCTCTCGATATTCACAGCAAGCCTGTTTTGACCACACCTGAGTTCTGGTTAATAAGGTGACTTGGGAAAATTCCCTGAGGATGAGGAATCAGAGGAATCATCCACTGGATTGGAGGCTGGAACTTTCGGCCCCATCCATCCCCCATCCAAGGAAGGGAGAGGGGCTGGGGGTTGAGTTAATGCCAGTCGCTAATGATATAATCGATCATGCCCAGCTCAGGAAGGCTCCATAAAAACCCTCACAAAAGGGGTCGAGGTGCTAGGACAGCGACGTAGCTGGGGAGGGCGTGGGACGTGGGGACCCCTTCCCACACACCTCGTCCTCTGTGGCTCTTCCATGTGGCTGTTCCTGAGCTGTCCCCTTTGTGATAAGTCAGTGATAACAGTAAGTAAAAGGTCTCCCTAGGCTTCGTGAGCCATTCTAGTAAATCGTCGAGTCAGAGGAAGG
This sequence comes from Macroglossus sobrinus, assembly GCA_004027375.1. Lineage (NCBI taxonomy): Eukaryota > Metazoa > Chordata > Mammalia > Chiroptera > Pteropodidae > Macroglossus > Macroglossus sobrinus. Next base: position 66,687 of record PVKZ01003648.1, on the reverse strand, counting down.
GACGGCGGGGATCCCCAACTGACAGCCTGTCAGTCAAAGCGCAGGTGGCAACCCTACTTGCATTGGTGTCTAAAGTCCAGGGTGGTCTTGGGAGACTGAGCCCTGATCAGCTGGGGTCTGTGCTAACTTCGGGCAGTTAATGTCAAAATTCTGTAATGTGAGAAAAAAAACCCTACGCATTTGGTGTGAGTAGAGGAAAAATCAGTGTTTTCATACCCTGGGTAAAGACCCCCTCCCCTGAGAAGTCAGAGTGAGTGGAGCACAATGTCACTTTGATGTGTCTCAAAGGCACAGCCAGGTCACTGGCAGCAGGGCGGCAGGCAGGCTCCGGGCGGAGCTCACAGGCAGGCCAGACGCCCAGGGGCCCATCCTTAACAGGGTGGGTGCCATGGAGTGATGAAAATCAGGTCTCTGGGACAATAAAGATCTTAGATATGACAATGGTGTGTGGCCCACCAAAGGGTTTTTAATTCTAAGCCGGGTCAACAAGGTTCGCCATGCTTTCTCCCAGTGAGTATGCAAGGGACACGATAATTTGAATAAGCGAATGAATTGATGAATAAAACTAAGGCTAGAGACTTTTTGGAAAAAGTAAGACTGACTGAATAAGATCCAAAGGGAACTTGATTCTAGAAATGACCCAAATGATCCACCTCACTCAGATGCGTGTTGGTTCTATATGGTTCTATAGAGCGTTTTAGACCAAGACACTAGGCTGTGCATTCGAGTGTGGGGAAAATGATGGCAGAAGCGAAGAACCAGGCAGCAGTTGACACAGTTCTGGGTGACTTTCTCATCTTAGCCACCCGAGAAGGGAAAACATGGCTGAAGTGCTATTAGCTCCTATCATCTCATTCCCTCTTGATCTTTCTCCATCCACTGCTCTCCTGCCAACCAACTGCCTTGAAGCGGTGGCAGAAAGATGCAGAACTTTAGGGGCTGGAAAGAAGCTTTGATGCCTGTAAAATCAATTTTCGTGGACATCATTTGAAAGGGCAGTTCGTCTTTTGTAATTAAAAACAGTCATGAGGTTTGAAGTGCTGAGTGTTTTCACCTGGGGGAAGGTATTAAACTTTAATCCTCAATAAAGTTCTTTTTTTCTGAAATGGTTGAGAATTTCCCAAGGATAATGTCACTAGAGGGAACAACACCTTTGCAGGGAGTGGTGCTTTCGCCTTACGGAAACACTACTGGAGCCTGCGGGGGGGGGGGGGGGGGGGGGGGGGGGGGGGGGTGGGGGGGGCACTCGCCTTCCTTCCAGGGTGGCACAGAGCTGCTCAAAGCTCAGTGTGGTCCCGGTGCCACTGGGGCTTACTGAAGTGACTGTCATCCTCCGAAGCACTTTCGCGATGACAGTGATGATCCACATTGGGAATATTCTTTATTTCACCCAATTCGTAATTCCATATCCCCAAGTCACTCGCCACTGTAAATTCTGTTGGGCCAATGACAGATGCATGATCTTTCTCGGTGCCTTTCAGCCATGTGGTTCGTCCCCAAACAAAACCATCATGCCACGTAGAAGTGGTGCTCTTGGTGACCTCGTGGTATCTTTTTTCCTGAGTCCTGAACTTCTCATCTGGACAGCAAGAACTTCCTGGAACCTCTCCATTTCCGGCCGTGTCATGCATCGTTCTGATTTCGGTCTACCCTCACTTCTCAGAGCATCGGCAGACTTCTTTGGCTTTGCCAGCTTATTTTTCTCCTCAGTGTTGATTTTAATCCATTCTTTAGCTTTGCTCTCATTAATTACTTGAAGTAACAGCATGACAATTCATCTTATCTAAAATCTCAGGATTTAAAATGATTATAGAGGCAGATAGTACAACCCTGTCTTTATCAGTATGCCTATTGGATTGACTGACAGATTTGTTTGAACATCTCTAAGCACAGGAAGCGTGCTACTCATGAGATGGCCTTTGCTCTACTATACAGACCTACATGATACAGGTTAGAAACGTCCGTCCTCATGTCGCCTGCTGCCTAGAGCCATCTCTCTCACTTCTCTGCCTTCCTCAAACTTTGGTCTTGAAGTTTTAGGTCCCCACATCCTCGAGACTGAAGCGTTCCTCCTTCTGTGAGCTCTGTACACATGTGAAAGTCTTAACTAGAGCTCAAATTACACTGCGCTAGACCACGAAATCATTCATAGAAAAAGCCAATTAGCTTCATCTTGTTTGTCTAACTAAACCTAAAACAGCGCTGAATACGTAATTCACGCATGTGTGTTGAATGAATGAGGAATAAATGAATGACTATATTAAATGCATAAATTAATGAAATAAAGTGTTTGTCTGTGGATGGAGCTCTCTATGAATATTAGCATTGCATTCGGAAAATGTGATATTCTCACTTGAATAAATTAAATAGAAAAGATACTGAATGTATCCTTTATACATTAGACCATCATGGGTAAAGGGCCCCCTAATTTTAAAATGATACTTTAAAAGGTGCAAAATGATGGACTTAAGTCTTGCAACATAAAAGATGCTACCGTGGTCACCATCTGTGCTATCAAATCCCTGGACTAGATCGAGTTCGATATTAACAGGGATTCAAATAAGGCACTGCCCAGTGAAACCATGAAGACGTCCCAGGTTCAGCTCCTAAACCACGTCCTGACACATGTCCTAATAAGGTAAGAGAAAGCCAGAAAGATCTTAAATTCTGTTGAGTCAAATTGTTTTGAGAGAAATGTAAAGAATGAAGAAAAAGCGAAAGCGTGGGGACCATATTGATTGTGTGAGAGACAGTAAGTGCAGTGGGGTCTAGGGCCTAATAAGCTTTTGTCTGCGATTCATCGTGAAGAATAATGTCCTTGTCATAGACATCGTGGTGTTGTTGTTGTTACATAAACTACCACTGATATGGCTTCAACCTAATGCCGACACATTGGCACTCGGAGAGTGTCTGGTCTGCACAGCGTTGTACTGTCATGCTCACTTGATGGCTGAGAAGCGAAAGGTACGGAAAGGTGAACGCATATGCTAGGATCTCACGGTGACTGAGGGATTCAAAGCCAAGCAGAGAGTGTGTCATTTTCTGAGTCACATTGCTGTCCCCTGTGTAGTACCCCCAGAAGAACTGGATTACTTTTGTCTGTCTGAGACCGGGTAATACACTTCAGGTAGGATTCGGCAATGATGAGCCGGTTACCCCAAAGGCAGGGAATCGTAGCATGTGTGCCGTGGATTTGGCTATCTCTACCAGTCACATCAGAATTATTGTCACTGTGCCCATTCCCTCCTCACATGGATCATACATGTACCCATCAAATCAGCCATTCAGTCGATGATGGTCATAAAGTATATTAGTTCTAACAAGACAACAGAGATGAACCATCTCATCTTTTCTCATGCAAGATCTTTGCGAGATAGAAATTTTATTCATTTTAGGAATTAAGAATGGAGAGTATAGGAGTTTAAATTTGGCCAGAAACAAATCTACTAGACAGTGAACCTGGACCAAACCACCCCCCCCCCTTGTAAATTCACTATCTCTTATCCCCTTCTGTAAGGGTTTACCAAGTAGAAGGCATAATGCTAGACATACTGGGAGAAAAATAAAATAATTCATTTTTAACCCATAACAGATGATAATATAACAAATAAAAAAATTAAATTAATCTATGGTAATAATAAAAAGGAGAAACAGAAATTGTCACTCTCGGAGGTGACAAATCCACCCCTCTTTAGTGTGAAAAAATAGTAATGAATGGGAAACACACAGTCTGCCTCTTAGGAGAAACTATAGTTCATACTCAGAAATGTCTTTTTTAATAGAAGAATGACAGACAATAAATATAGAAAAATAATAGAATTATAAAATGATAATTTTAGAAGACACAGTGAAATAGTTCAGGCAGAGGTAATCAGTTGCTGCTTAAAACCATTAGGCGCGAAGCAGTTTGGGAAAAGAACATTTACCCAGCGTGAGCACACTGCTGATTACATACTAATAACCGAAAGGAAAACGCATCTTCAGAAGAAATCTGCTTGGTCATTATCACCTAGCAGAGTCATCAAACGTTGTCACAGTTATTAGAACTACCTGCTATTATGTTCCTCCTGGGGTGACATAATATGAAATAAATAGTGTCATCTGGAAGGATTTTCCTCCTCCCCAAAAATTTTATCCTAAAACCCAGAGGGTAGGACGGTCCCCAAAGTAAGTTATTGTTTACTCAAAATATGTCAAAGTCACGGAAAAAAAAAAAAGACGAGGAGACATTAATAGTTTAAATGTAAAATGTTGCATTATATGTCCTTTTCATCATTCATCACTGGTAAAAACACTTGTATCTACATTTTAGTATATTCGAACATGCTTTAATGATTCAGTAAATACGTAATTAAGCCTTAGTTTGTAATAGGCTTGATTCAGGAGGAGGGTTCCATTTGGAATCCTAAGCTGGGATGTCCCATTTTTCCCTCCAGTTCTGGGCATTCTAATAGAAATCTAGATTCCTAAATGTGTTTATATACGCCCCTCTGAAGACTTCTTTCTGTTCTGGGTTTGAGGCATATCCTTCCAGACCTTTAATTGTATGTTTTATAAAAATTTTGAAATATTTATAGTAGGAGTGTGTGTGTGTGTGTGTGTGTGTGTGTGTGTGTGTGTGTGTGTGTGTGTTTCACTTGGTATGTAATGAGCTACTGGTAGTGATCACTCAGCGATGTACCTTGGATGACTTCCTACACCTGTACCCGTAGCTATAACGCCTCATCTTTAATTGCTTCACGATATCATAGAGAATGCACACACACGTTTACTTAACCATTTCTCTATGGTTAGACATTTCAACGAGGCGGGAATGCTGGGTATTTCAGACAGTGCTTTAATGAGCATTTCTGAGCATCTCCTTGTTTTTTTCTAGGGTAGCCAGCAGAAATGAATATTTTATCACATGTAGTCTGTGAATGTCATATTGTAACATAATTTTCAAAAATACTTCCAATATGGCTACATAAATCTACATTTCCTTCAGCAGTGAGCGCATACCTATTTTTGCCTGCACCATCACTAACACTTATCAAACTCCATGTTTTTTTTCTTTCAGATGAGTAGAACATTTGAATTTCTCAGTCAGTGATCTGAAATTATTTTTATTTAAAAAAGCAAAACCATCATTCTCCACATGAAAAAAAATTATATAAAACCATGATATAAATAGACTGCCTGGGCGAGTCCCTCACACTTAACCCCGCCCTCTCGCCTTCTCCTGCCATCCCAGAGTTCACACACGACAGACAGTCATCCCTCCTGTCAAAACTCACCCTGTTTGATTTTATCTTCCTGGACCTATGTCCTGACTTCAACCCCTACTTCTGTCATATTCATAATGGTGAAGACAATCGTTTTGCTTCTCCAGTCACTGTCTCAAATGAGGACTTCTCCACTCAATACGAAATCTCACACCTCACTCCTAAGGACGAGAGCAAGATTCTCTCATTCATCTCTCTCTTCCATGGTGAGCCCCAAAAAGACAGGCTCTAAGAAAATGAGCTGCTTCCTTATCCTTAATGTCAAGGTTACAGAGATGAAAGACATCTTGGTTTCCAGGATCTACGATGCATTGTGGGAAGATAAGAGGTAAAAATATGATGGAAGAACATGGTCGGTTGGAAAGAGTACTTGCGTAGCTTCCCCAAAGTGTTCACCTATCCCCCCAAACCCCCCACACGGTACCCTGTGCACTAATTAGCACAGTAACGTTGGGAAAACTTATCAACTTTCTGTTCTTATTTCTTTACCTGAAGAATAAGAAAGCTCTGAAAAGTGTAAACAGATAGGTAATATGTACAGATGAATGGTTTCCGAAAGATACCATATAATTACACTTATGCACACACAGTGTGAAAACCATCAAAATTAATTATTTTCAGCAATATGGGACAAATTACTCCTCAGTCATTTCCAAAGGAGGACACTTTGTGTCATATTTAATGTCTCTGGGTCACCATTTTTTGTTAATATCGGAATCATTCAGACAGGTTAAAGAAAAAGGTGGACTTGGTTCAAGAAAAACTCAAGACACACGCGAGGGAATGAGAAATTGGATCATGCTGTCCTCACGTCATCTAGCAGAGTCTGAGAGAAATACGAGTCAACGATTACCTAACAAGTGTCACGTAGATGCCATCTGAGGCACTAAGGAGAACAATGATCTATTAAAAAGGAATAGAATTTCTGGAACCAAAGCTCACCAAGGTGATTGTGGGTAAAACGGGGCCACCTCCTGCCACCCACGATTCCTTCTCATCCACCACGTCCCCTGAGCTCCACCGACACGACACCTGTCATCTCAACCGGTGGGTAGAGCAGAAGGATAAAGGAACACCGAGGAAGGCTGAGGTGCTGGTTCTCCACCCAGTGAAGGTGGGGTGGGATGGGAGATGCCTCTTATCGGGTGGCACTAAGAGTCTGGATCCCATAAGTCTGGTGGCTGGGGTGGTGCCAGCTTATGAGAGAGAAATGAAATTGCAGAGTCGGGAAGCACTGAGTGGTCCAGGAAGGACATCTGACAGGTCAAAAACCAGGAGCACAGGGGCAGCGGACAGAAGAGGTTCTGAGGGTCAGTGTTCGCAAGCCAGGAAGCATATAAAAAGAGATGTGCCCCGTGCTCGTGGTGGGGGACGGGGGAAAGGGCGGCATGCAGGCCAGGCCCACACGCTGAACACAGACATCGCCACTGCTCTGATAAGTCAGGGCACAGGTTTTCATAGGTGAATTGGCCGATCTTGAAAACATAAATAAAATAAAACAGAGACGCCAAATTGGGACCTATGCAACTCGACTCCAGTCTTGCATTCGCCCGTCCCCAACCCCACGTCTCCTTAGACTGGAGGGACTCCGGCCTCTCCAACGTCACCGCATCTTATCCTCACGATGCGTGCTTTCTCTCTCCGTGTTCTCTTTCCCCTCTTCATGGAACACCTCATCTTCCCTTTGTTTTTGCTTGTAAAACTCCTATTCGTCATCCAAATGTCACCTAATTGTGACCTCCACCGGCAAACTGCCCAGGCCCTCTCCATGGAAAGCTGGATCCACTTGTTTCCGTGTTCCAGCGACCAGTCAGGTGGCCTGGTGTCATGGTGTCGTTAAACCCAACCTTTCTTTACAGATTCTCACCTAGAAAACCAAAACAGGTTCTTATGCTTGCCTGCCTTCGCTTGGACTCACCAGCCTGCCCCTGCCCGGAACAAATCACTATAGAATCATCTTCCTAAAATGCATCTTTGATCCTACTGCAATGCCACATATGTAATCTGAATTGTGTGTGTGTGCGTGTGTGCGTGTGAATAAAAATAGTACCCAGAGAGTTTTGTGGCACATCGAAGGCTTTTTAAGAAATAAAGCTCTGAGAACACCAGTGATCTGACCGAGGGCAGAGAGCTAACGCTTGCAGAGAGGGTCTCCACACTGAGACATGACCCAACTCTGATTCTCAAGCGGCCGACCCACGCCCCTCCCTGCCGCCCTGCGAGGGACGGGGCCCGCTTCCTGTGCGACTCCCTCCACCCTGGCAGTGCACAGGGTAATTTTAGGAAGAGACGTTATATAAGCAACAGAACATATTTCTTATGCGCAATATGTCTTTGCAGCTCGAGCTTATTTAAATCAGCCCCGGGGATGCGTGCTGGAGAACACACATTCACGCTCACAGATGGGAGTGGGCGCCCGTGTCACTCACAAGTAGGGCACTTTGACCAGCTGTGCAGAAAGCTCGAGAGTGGAGAAGTCCGACTCAGACTTCCTTCTTGCTCCTGTGTTGATAATCTTCTCTGTGCCTCTAGCATGCTCTCTTTCACACACACACACACTCTCACACACTCACACACACACTCTCACACACCATTAACACATCTGCTTGTCCACGGACGAGAGATGACAAGAGGAGCATTTTTACAGTCAAGGTACAGGAGTCCTTCCTGGGGCCACCCTGGTGCTGACTCGGTTCTTATGTCCAGCCTCCCCCACTGGACCAGATGATAGATAGATATGATATATAACTTATATATATATATATATTTATATTATAATTATAATTATAGTATTATATTATAATTATATATACACAGAAATATATATAAATTTATATAATATATATATAAATTATATATCATATCTATCATCTATATCTCTATCTATATCTATCTACATCTATATCTTTCTCTATCTATCTATCTATCTATCTATCTATCTATCTATCTATCTATCTCAATCTCATAACCTAGAAAGTACTGAATGTATCACTGTTGGCCATTACTTTCCCTGTGCTTCTCTATGCCCAGTTTTATCATGTCTTGAGATCCTGCGTCCGATCTTCACGAAGCCAGTATCCTTTGTTCTGTGATTCTAAGTCATAAGATTCGGGATTCAACTTACACATCATTTATTTGAAGTTCGAGTCCATCTGTTTTTAAATCAAAATATTCTTGTTTTATTTATTTATTTTAATTTTCTAGTTCTAATCACAAATCTAATTCGGCAATTATTTCTTATTTTAAGATATCGGTTCCCACTTAAGATTCGTGCTCTGAGCGTCAAGACTAGTGTTTCCTCATTCTGGAACTGTCTTACACAGAATAAGTATTTATTGAATGAACTCTTGGGTGAATAAACTGATGTTCGATGACACTTCTCTTTCCACAGTTAGCTTTTTTTTTTTCTTTTTTCCATCTGGATCTTTCGCTGTCTGTCTTCAGAGGAATTTCAAACGCCTTCCTGAAAGAAGATGCGGAAGCTTCTTGGAACTGGCAAATAAGTCTTCCTTGCTCCATCAGGGAGCGTGCCAGAATCTCTGGCAGACGAGGACTTCAGGACACAGTGGGTCCCGGGGCCTCGCTCCCTAGGGGAGGGAATGTGAGGTGTGGCGGGAAGCACGACATTCACAGAGGAGCAGAAACCAGACGCCCGCAACAGAAGCTTCACGAGCAGAGTCCCTCGCTCCGTCTTGGGGTCTGTCGTATTGAACACCTAGTGGATTCGGCTTCGGTCCCTAGCCAGACAGCCCCGTGAGGTCTGGAGGGAGGAAAGCCCACCCCTTTATCAAGCCTCCTTTTGTGTGACCCTCTTTTGAGCATCTATAAACTTTCATTTTTGGTATGAAAGAAAAGCAGCTTTCTTCTGTCTCTCCTCTCTAACTCACGGTTTTACTGGAATCAGAAAAATAAACTGATGCAAATAGAATTACAAAGCCAAGCTGACTTCCCCCCTGGGTACCGAGATGATGTGACTGGACTGTATGCCTGGCTCTGACACTCATGCTTGATCTTCAAACCATACTGTTGACTGGATTTTGTATTTGATGGATATACATATATACATACACATAGTTAGTTTCTTGTTGGTTTCCCATCTACGATGTTACTTCCGCAGAGACCGTTTCCTTCGCTGCCGAGTCCGCAGCATCGGGAAGAGGGCCCGGCTCACAGTGGACCCTACGCAGACGTCCGCCAGGCGTGTGAATAAACCGGCAGGTCGTAGCATCAGAACTACTTCGAAGCGCCCAGGACCCAACCATCCCCTTTACGTTATTCAGTTTTCGCGAAACCCTGTGTTAGGTCTGAGATTCTCATTTTAGAAACGAGGCAACCGAAGCTGTAAGAGGCTAAGTCACTCATCTAACTAAGCACGTAGTGCCAGTGAGCAGAGCTGCTGGGACGCAGTATCTGCTCACCACCCTTCTACTCCCCGTATATGGTCTTGCCTTCAGCAGCTGTGGCCTTCTCGTGTCTGCTCCTGGGGGAGCATGCAGCACCCCAGGACCCACGTCCTGAGCAGGTGAAGTTGAGGAAGGAAAAGTGCATTTCCCAATGTGCATCATGGTGCTCTCTGCACTTAGATTGTATCTCCTACTAAGTCTCCTCTTTGATATATTTCTTTTGAGGGAGAACCTGGATTGCCAGAGGTGTTTCTACTGATGCAGTCTCTAGCACAAGCACTGGATGCTAATGGCTTCAGGTCACCTGAGCCCTGAAGACAGTTTATGATATCCTTGAGGAAGCAGCTCATTTGCACAACAGACTGGTTGAACGTCTCCTCCCTGAGACCCCAGCAGCCCCAGCCACTGGCCTTAGGGATCAGATCATCATGGGGGCTATTTGGTCATTCAAAAAAGCATGCAGAAGCCTTCCTGTATTTTCTGTGTGTCAGGAATAACCCGGCACGTAACTACGGACACAAAACATGCAGGGATCTCTGCAATGAGGACTTGTAGAGAAGATGGATCTTATTTGGAGAATTCAGGGAGCTACTAATACAGCTTCTCCACGGGAGAAGCCCTGCTAGGTCATGAGAATACTGTGGACTCTGAGCTTCTTTATCCATCCATTCTCTGTTGATCAGGTACTCGTGGTTCCAGCAGGCAAGAGGGTGCTCTGGTTAAGCGTATAGTGTCTGGAGGGAGGTCTCGGTGGGCACCAGAGCCCGCGGAGGGGAATCCCTCTCTGTGGGGTCCAGCCCCACACAGCTCGTTCCCTGTGGGTGTGGCCAGTCCTCACAGCCAGTCAGCCTGAGGGTCAATCCCATCCCTTGATGTGCCAACAGGAATCAAGTCTCAACCATAACTGGAGGCCGCACACAAGCCACACAAGGGGTACTCCTTTGTCATGGAGATGTAAAGTACAACAGAGGGAATATAGTCGACAATACTGAAATTATTCAAGGCTATTGTTGAGAAGTGACATAGAAGGGACGTGAGTCTAGGCGGTGTGCTCCAGGGACTACGCTGTTTTTTATTACAGTTAACATTCAATATTACTTTATATTATTTCAGGTGTACAGTATAGTGGTTAGATGTTTATATAACGGATTAATCTAATACCCACTTGGCACTGTATGTTGGTATTTTTACAATACAATTGACCTATTATTATTTACCAATTGTGGAGCCAGTCACTGAGTGGGAAAAAGAGAAAACAATAATTCTGTGAAGACTGACAGCAAAACATAAGGTGGCATCAAGCGACAGCCTCCTCTGTCCAAAGCTATTTGATGGATCACCAGATCCCACAGAGCGTCTAGAGGCAAATGAAGAAACAATTCAGAGCTGCACTGTTTACGATTATATGACTTTGTTCTTCTACTGGATGTGTAGTTCGAAGCACTTTCCCCTTAAAAATTAGGAGACTGTGTAGTTTCATCTCACTAATATTCTTTCTCATGGGTTCAAGGTCAAGAAGTGAACAAAAATGAATGTTCCAAACCTTGATGCATGATGCTCTCTCTTCATTGGTCCATTCAAGACCCCTTTCTTTATCCTCTGTTATTACTAAGCACTATTAAAAGTGTCATACGCAGCATGAAAACTTAAGTCCCTCTGCGTGACCCTCCGCCCCACTCCGTGCTTCCGGCCCGCAAGCAGGGTTCAACCATTTCCTTACTCTGCCTTGTAAAAAACTTTGTCTACCTCTGTACATATTCAAAAGAGTATATTTGACTGTTTTTGTAAAGTCATTAAAATAATTTTTGCTGTATGCAATCTTTTGGAGACCTAGCTTTTTATAAAAAATTATGCAGCTAAGTTTCATCTACACTATTGAACGTAGCTGCAGTTTGCTCATTGCGACAGTTTTAACGCTCTATTAAATTACATCAAATCACTCACCCATTCTTCTTTCTATGATATTTTGAACTATTTCCAGGATTTGGGCATTTTTTTTAGACACTCTATTGATGTACAGCCTTTCTAACCACTAGGATTTTTACTTCTCAGCTTGTGATACGTGAATGGCTATGGAACGGTGTCTGGTGACCTTTAACTGTCTTTGCTTTAATACTAATCCGGAGAAAGTTGCCCTCAGATGTTTACATGTACCTTTTGAACAATCACCATATATTGACTACTTTTCTCAGAGTCACAGAGCCGCAGGGCTGGTGTTCAAACCTAAATCCATCAGCTTTTAAATCTGAGCCCTTTCCTGCAGTGAGCTGTGACGATGACACGGGGACCAGACACCATCAGCACTGATGCAGCTGTCGGCTCTGAGAGTCCTTTGAACTTCTTGTATATTTTTTTTTCATGTAGACATTTGGAGCCCGTTTCATGGCCAGGAGGTCTACACCACCCTCATGAGATATTTATAAATAGTCCTCCAAGCTAGACTCTTTGGAAAGGGAAAAGGGACCTTTGAATAGCTTTATAGGGAAGAAATAAAAAAAAAATCGAAATTCCTTCTGCGTGAGAATAGAATTTCTGAGCTGGAAGGAAGCTACATGATGCCTCTGCCACCTCGCTGCTCCGCTACTGTATTTTCAGTCAAGGAAACGGGGTACCACACTGTGAAGTGACTTCCACAGTGTCACAACGTGCTGGTGGAGGAACTGTGACCACAACGGTATGCAGATGTATCAGCTATCCGCTGCTATGTGACAAGCCGCCCGATAGTTCAGCGGCTTTGAACCATACTCATTCTGCTTAGTTGTCATTCAACAGGTGATCCGTGTAGGTGGGTGGAGCGGGTGTTTCTCCCGTGGGGATAAGACGGTCTCAGTCAGCTGATGGGAAGGTTAGTCCCGGGGTCCTGAGCTGGAATGGCTTGTCTCTGTTCCAGAGGCTCTTGTCCTCCATTAGACCAGCCTGGGCTTCTTCTCTTGGTGGCAAGTGAGTTCCTGGTGGCAGAGAAGATAATCCCCAGTCTACGAGAATGTTTCAAACCTCTGCTTTCCACGTCTGTTAACATCCTATATGCCGAATCACATCACACGATCAAGGTCAAATTTAATAGAGAGAGAGACCTTTTCTGTGCAATAAAAATTTATTTTTTAAAACTAATTGATTTCATTTATTAGAGCAGTTATAGGTTTATAGAAAAATTCAACAGATATTTCCCATATATTCATTCTCCCCATCCTCTGCTTACAATTTTCCCTTTATCAACATCTTCTATTTGAATGATACATTTGTTACAATTAATACACGCATGTCGAGACACACTATTATTAATCAATCCCATAGTTTACATCGGGGTTCACTCTGTGCTGTATGGACAATGATAAACACCTGTTTTAAATAGAGGTGGATATTTTAATTTAAGTTAACATAATTAATCCTATCTCCCAAGTATTTCTTTTTATGGTTCTTTCCAGGAAACCTCAAATGCTGACTCAAATGTTAAATATTTAGATAATGAGCATCCCTGTATTACTAATACAACACAGCATTGTTAAAAATATAAATAAATAAAAATAATAAAGACCAAGCTTAAGCAAAAAGTTTAATTCCAAAATGTGAAGAAGATTCAACATGAGAAGATGTATTTCCTCTTTTTAAAATATTGTGAAAAATAAAATAAAATATGCTTATCTAACTAAGCAGTTAAAAATATCCCAGTAAATAAAGAAATCCACTTAGTTTGAGGATGACAAGAATCAATATTGTGAAGACTTTCTTCCTCCCCCAATCGATCTATACATCCGAAGCGATCCGAATCAGATTCCAGTAAGATTTTTCATGGCGTTTGACAAAGTGTTTCTGAAATTCATGTGGAAGAGGCAATGTATAAGGATGGAAGAGGCTAACATATTTCAATAAAATACAACATTAGCTTGATCAGAAATATATTTTTAAAAAACCTTTTAAAGTTTAAATAGTTAAAGGCAAGTGTCATTAACGGAAGCTTCATACAAACTGAACATTATAACAGAAAAGAGGGTCCTTTCTGGAAATGCCTTTGACAGTTGACAATTAAGAGAGAGACATCTGCAATCCAACCGTAAGAGGCACAGTTCAGCATCTGTGTGAATGGTGCCCCCTAGCGAGGAGGACCACACACTACTTACTAGTCCTGCAAGGAAGCAAGGCTTCTCAGATCCTCACCAAAGGAATCAATTCATCACAGGTAGTTTAGGATCATTTAGTCAGACATGCGGAGAACCAATGACGTTGATTAGCATTTCATACATTTACACAAATAAACGATTAAGGAACAGTTACAAAGAAGCAGCTCAAAAATTGGTAAAGGAAACTATGTGAGGCTATGATCATGATTTTAGCGTAGGGGAGCATTCTTTCAAAAGACAAAAAGCAAAATCGATACAGGAAAAGACTGAAAACTTCAACTGAAGCGATTTTAACTTTGTTATATATAAAAATGATGTGATAAACACATAATAAAGACAAAATACGGAGAAAGAATACATGATGAAATATATGAAATTGTCCAAAATATGTACAGAACTTCTTCAAACAAATTTGAACAACATGCTACATTGGAAAAAGATACCTTCTCTAACTACTAATTAGGACAATTAAAATTATGAGGTATTTTCCTTTACAAAATAGATGGGCAACTAAAAAAAATTGAATCTTATCACTTGTTGGCAAGTTAATGAAATCAATATGTATTCTCATAAAATGCTCCTGAAATTGAAATTTAGTAAAATATCATTTTATATTTCCATTAAAAGAAAAAGGTTTAAATAAACCATCATTAATCTATTTCATTTTAAAAACTGTGGAAAGTGGATTATAGCTTGTACTAACCAGAAAGATTTCCAAATCTTAATGTACTTAAAAGTACATTTTTAGAAAATCGTATTACATTATAAAAGTAAAGTGAAGTACAGAAATCTGTAAAATAAACATATAGTTATATATTATACACACACATAAAAGGATGGATATTATATATATAATTTATATTTATATAAACATATATATATATATATATAAAATCTTCATCCTTCCTTCTGTTTATTTATATATTCTTCCTTCCTTCCATTTTTTTCTTTCTTTTTCTTTCTCTCTCTTTCTTTCTTTTCTTTTTCTTTCTTTCTTTCTTTCTTTCTTTCTTTCTTTTCTTTCTTTCTTTCTTTCTTTCTTTCTTTCTTTCTTTTTCCTTCCTTCCTTCCTTCCTTCCTTCCTTCCTTCCTTCCTTCATTCCTTCCTTCCTTCCTTCTCTCTCTCTCTGTCTCTCCCCCTCCCTCCCTCCCTCCTTCCTTCCTTTCTATAAAATTTGCCATCCTTGCTTTAAAAGGTGAAGGTATACAAGGACATTCAATATACCTAAACCATTTAAAGTTCTTCATATGAGAAGTTATTCCCAAGCAACTTATATATTTTAAAATATGAAAAACTGTAAAATAATATGAATTAAATTATGCAATTACTGTGTGAAATACCTTTTAAATTAATTTGATTCACTCTGTAATTTCAGAGTTTGATATTTTTCTTGCTTTCCCCAATGACTTATATTTTAAATCAATTTAATTCTTCACTAACATCGTCTCTGCCTATCAGTAGGCTGGGTTTGTTTGCCGACCTGTAGCCGGGCTGCCAGCTGCCTGTGAGCTGGCATCCTATTTCGCTGGGGGAGGCATGGGCTCATCTCCTCTCTGCCAGTGTCCTCATAATGGAGCCTGCATCCCCCTGGCTTTGCTCAGGGCACTGTTTCATCCAGCTTTAGAAGATTCATGAATTAAATAGCTATTAAAATAACTTTAAATTGCTTTTTATATCATTTTGTAAAGTCGATTCCAGCTCTTCCGGGTCTTGTATATTTCATGTTTAAAGGAAAATATATATTTACCATTTGCATCGAGTATCTCACACGCCGTCTTCAAATACCTGTGAAACTCACTGTAGCACCTGCCTTTCGCATAACATGTGGTTCCTGACATTTAATAAAACATTAATGCTTTCTATTTTATACTGTGAATAATTGATGTTGTTGTCCTATGCACTCTCTAAGTGATATAAATCTTCAAGTTCTGGCTGTTCTTCAGACCAGTCGGTGTCTCCTTCCCTCTCTTGCATTTGCCGAGATTTCAAAGGAGAGAAAAACAAAAGAGAAACTGTGATGAAAGGCAGGTGTTTCTTGAATATTAATGTTCTGTTGCAGATGTGTGCGGAGCTGGCCGCTCAGGTGCTGGAAACTTCTTGGTACTTTGTGACACCTGTCTGTATTGCTCCACAGTTTAGGGTTGGGTTTTCTTTCCAGAGCATCCTTTCCAGAGGGAATGTGGATATTCTCCAGGTTGAATATCCTGTCAATAGTGCCTGATTTTGCTTGGTTTTAAGCATTTAAAGTTTGGCTTATGAGATGGGGAATAAAAGAAGAAAGAAGAAAGAGGCAGAAGCCGCATGTGAAGATTTTAGCTAATTTTTTAATAATTTCAAAAGATCAAATAAAAAGATAACACTTTCACACTTCTTGCTACACAGACACCTATGTCACCCCAAGTGTCCTCATATCTCTACTCAGCATGACACACTCACACATACGGATGCACGCAGATACCAACTCCCACTGACACACGTGTACTCGGGTAACTACCACACTCCTCCAGCCCCAGACACACCTAAGACACACACCCCCTGCTTACCACCGGCCAATATTCATATGTATACAAAGCCACCAGCCCATACAGGCACACACACACACACACACACACACACACACACACACACACACGCATGCACGCCCCACATTGTTTTAAACCAAACGTGACCCTGCCACCACACAGCATGTCACCCAGCAGATGCCACTCTCATCAGGCAAAGGACACAAGAGAAGACAGCAAGGACATCACTGGCAAAGAATAAGTAAAAAGGAAGCTTTTCTTGCTTCCAGATCCCCGTGGCCCCCAACCCCCACTCTCTGCATATAATGGCAGTGCTAAGTGCTCCCCCTGGGGTGCCATTAAGCTGCCAGGTACGTTTTCTCAACCCTTGCAAGCGAAGGAGGCCTCTTCCTCCTGAGCGGTTTGTTCAGCCCCCCACGTCTTCAGTGGAAGCCAGGGAGAAGCTGTGTGTGGGGTGTGGGTGAGGGGTTTGCTCTCAGGAAAAGCGCTGGCCTCACGCCCCCCTCCTCAAACCTGCCCTTGACTCTCAGACCCTGGGACGTGGGAAACACGAGAAGTTGGGTGGCAGTCCTATGATTTACTTTTTTTCCTTTTTGCAGTGGAACCTGCCGCGCTAGATATAGTTGACAAAATCTAAGACACACATCTAAGGTCGAATCTTAGTTAAACAATGAACTCATTCATTTAGTATAACTGTGACCAAAAACATGAGTAGGGACTATTTATTCTAAAAAAAAAAAAAAAGGTTTTCATTTGAAATTCAAATGTATTGGATGGACTGTGTTTTCATGTGCTAAATTTCACAACTCAAACTCTGAGAAATAGGTAAAGGAGAAAACAGTTTTAAAAAAAAAGCTTGATATTTAATTTTTAAAATTGGAAATTAAGCACAAAACACAAGAACAATCAAGGAGGAAAAAAATAAATAAAAAGGGATAGAAATTTAACTGAGAAACACACCCAGCACACAGATCTTGGTTTCTGATGCCATTCTCTAAGGAGAGGAACTCTAAAAAATAAAGTTTACTTTAAAAATGTAAACCAGAGTAGGCAGTCAAGGAAGATCTAATTCCAGAAACTTTTCCACCGGTCTGCCTAGGGGGCTATCTTACTCAGCAAGCTTCCAGCTGCAAGCAATAACAGCGGAATACATATAGGTACAAATAATATGGGTTATTCTACTTTATGAGAAAACAATAAGGTTGAAGATTTGGTTCACAAGTAAAACGTGTTCATGAAACTCCCAATGTTTTCTGATTTAAAAAAAAAAAAATCTATCTCCTTAGGCTAGTGGCAATGTCTCCACAGGTCATAAGACATGGTTGTAAGTGGCGGTGACAGCTCCAAGGTCTTCACACAATAAAGCCGATAACAGAGAGATATAGGCACACTCTCCCTGGCGTCTGTTTATCTAATTAGAAAAAGATGTCTTGCCAAAAATCAACCCTGTTCTGTCTACCAGGAGACTTTCTTGGTGTCTCAACGACCAGTAGTGACTGCCCTCAAAATAAAGAATTAATCAAATTAGAATATAATTAATTATTTTGCTATTCTACAGAATGAATGCATCGAGCTAGCCCATAATCACGGGCTCGGACTTCGCCATGAAAGAGACAATGAGACAAATCAGATGTGGTGTTTCTCCTGCTGGATGCAGGAGTCTCACTGAGATGATCAAAGGTGGCAGGGCTCCAGATCCAATGACCGATGTGCAGAAAACAGAGAAGAGGGAAACGAGATAAGCTACCCAACAGGGACACAATCAGTAAAACCCACACTCTGGAAAAGTCCATCAGAAAAATAACCACCTTTCTTCAACAGATACAGTTCAAAAATTAAAATGAAAGAAATGGGTAGAGAAGTTAAAATAGACATATGAAATAAAACAAAATAATATTTGAACAAGATCTGATTCCTAATGAAAACAACCTAAGCTGAATATTAAAAAGAAAAAGATTGTTGTCAATTTCAGACTCTTATTATGGGGAGGGAAGGGGGTCCTGTCTGTCAGCAAAAACAAATGAGGTGACCATCACTGTTCGCTCAGGGTTTAGCGGGCCACCTTACTGAGAGGACCTGGGAAGGGTCGTTCTTGCCCATACTAGGAAAAGTTAGTCCAAACACACATATTTTAAGGTTCATGATATTTCAAACACTTTATTTATTTGCTTCCTGCCTTCCTTTTCCCACTGAGACTAGATTCAGAAGAACCAACTGTCACAGAAGTATTTTTGGTCCAGAGCTATTCAAAGAATAGCTACGGGGTTGAAAAATAAAAGACATAAAGCTTTAAGACTTTAGTTTTTCAATTTGGTTCTGAGGTCCATGATGAAATTAGGATATCTTGCCACTTTCCCTCCCTTTACTTCCACAATAACTTAATCTGGTACCTTCCTGACATTAGTTCTGCTCACTATTAATAATAATAATAATTAATTAACAGCATACGTGACTTTATCCTTCTTCAAAGAATTTTGTCATTGATGTCATTTTGGTTCCTCACGAGAACATGTGAAAAGAAAATTATGTTATACTCATCGAGCAAATCTGAGATTCACTAGGAGTAATCTCAGATTTAGTGGGTTTCGGAAGCAAACAGCAACAAATAAATCCTTGGAAAGACTATAATTCATTCTTCTGTATTGTAGGGGGGAAGTGGGAGGAGCCTGTGGCTGCAGCTTGGGGTACAGGGTGGCATCGGGTGGCTAGGATAAGAGAGAACAGGTAAAAGTCTGTTAATTCTAATCTTTTTTCGAGTTCTGACCGCTGATGATGAATTCCCTCAGTATATATTTTTCTGAAAGTATCTTTTTGTCCTCATTTTTTTTAATATAGACATCTTTGACAGCTTTTATTCTCTGCCCTGTATTGAAAAAATGTCATTCCATTGTTTGCTGGTTTGTATTGTTTCTGAAAAGAAGTCTGTGAACATTCTTTTTGATATTCTCTGAGTGCAATGTGCTTTTCCCCACTCTGGCTACTCAAAATTTTTTCTTTATCATGCATTTCATCCATTTGTTTATGACACAGCTCACTGTTTTGTTTACTTTAACCGGAGTTCATTGAGCTATTTGGATCTGCGCGTTTATAGTTTCCATCAAATTTGGAACATTTGCACCATCCTTTCTGCAAATTTTTACTGCCTTGTCCTCTTCTGGAATTTCAACTGCGTGTGTATGAAGTCTCTCAAAACTATTTGTGTAAACGTTGCTTTCATTTCTCTCCTCCGGAACTGATCAGTTATGTAGTAAGTGTCTGTATTAGACTGGGTTCTCCAGAGAAACAGAACCAATGGGATGTGGGAAGAGAGAAAGAGAGGAGATGGGTTTTAAGGAATTGGCTGAAAGGAGGTAGAGGTTGGCAATCCAGAATCTGCAGGTTGGGCTGGCAGGCTGGAGGCTGAGGGACGACTTGTGGGGTGAGTCTGAAGGTCATCAGATGATAGGACTCCCTTGCTCCCCTAGGTAGCCAGTCTTTCTCATCTCAAGGCCTTCAAATGATTAGATGAGCCCACCACATTACAAAGGGTTTTCTTCACTCGAATAAAAATAGTGCTAATAAATATAGTAAAAATATTTGGACATACTAATGGCAAGTAAACCTACTATAAGTAATGCAGTGGCATTATTCATCAAGTAGATGCAAGTTAAAGCTATAAGGAGATAGCATTACGCACATACTTTTAAAAAATGAATACACCGAGTACTAGCAGGATGAGAAGTGATGAACTTAATTCTCATATATTGTAAATGGGCATTTAAAATAGTGCTTTGGAAACCGCTCGGCAGTTGATTGTAAGTTAAATATATACTGTGCTGCTTGATTTTATGTGTCAGATTGACCAGACCATGGTAACCAGGCATTTGGCCAAACATTCTAGCTGTTTCTATGAAGATGCCTTTAAGGTGCGATTCATGATGACTAGGTAGATTTATTTTCTAGTTTCTATTTTGATTTTTTCCTTTGACTCAGGGACTTTTTTAAAAACATGATTGTTATTTATATTCCAAATATTTTAAATATTTCTCAAGATTTTCCTCTTACTGATTTCTAACTGAAGTCAGTCGTGATCAGAGAACACGTTTCATTAATTGAATTACTATAAACCCAGTAAGAATTGTTTTGTGACTGAGAAGACGGGGTTTCTCTGTCAAAGTTCTGGATACACCTGAGGAGCACGCTTATTCTGTGTCCTTGTGTGACGCGTCCTATAAACATCAATTACGTGCAATTGACTGAGAGCGCTGTTCGAGTCTTCTGCATCATTAGTGAATCCAAGCACTTGAAGTGTCCGAGTCCAGCTCTCCAAATGCAAGGCTTGTGACTGAGCGTGAGCTGCCACTCATATCTCTCCAGACACAGAGAAGCAGCAGCGATATGGGTCCCCCGCCACAAAGCCCCACGCACGGTCTCACTCAAGACAGGACACGTCTAGCTTCCTGCAATCTTCGGTTTGTTCACTTGTGCCCAGGCTATTTGGCAGTATTTTTCTTACTCTTTTCTGATCTTTATGTCCCCAGTTCTTCCCACGATTATGCAATACTTAATTTCCATGTTAACTTACTTGCCATACGATACTGAGCTATTTCACTTCTCTGAGTGAACCCTATTGATTCCATGATTAGTCCCGAAAAGGTTTCCAAGGAAATATAAATGTAAAGATGAGAGTCTGGAATCGATTCTCTGATGCAGTGAAATGTGAAGTGTCTAATGTCTACACTGCTGGTTTTCATAGCGCACGGCTATTAAACAATGCTGCAACAGAATCATTTCATCAACTACCTTCTCTGAAATTGCTATGCACCCAAAGAAGGTGAGCTTTTGGATGACCAAGGATTTGCTACCATAGGATGCTTTAGTCAGAATAAGTAGGAATACACAGTTATGGGATACACAGATGTATGCTGAAGAACTTGGAATGAACACATGTTTACCTCAGATATTTAAATCCCAGACTCAATATCTGGTTAAGGGACAAAAAAAAGTTTTTTTTTGGACTGCCCTAAAGAAAAGAATAGATTTAGAAATTTGGTTATGTAGAGATGTATGAGAGAAATATTTGCATAAACTTTTCTGACTCTAAACAAAAGGGAAAGATATTTATGTGCCTGTGAAAGCTCATCAGAGGGCCATCTCAGAGGAGACGTATTTTAATCATATTTGAACATACCGATCCATCCCAAGGGTATCAGTCAACCTCTCCCCTCAGCCACACCTATCCATCACAACAGGCTTATGAACAAAATGACAACGGCAGGAAGATATGCATGGGCTCAAAAATACAGCTTTTACTCACCAAGGCTGACCTGGCTACAGCCACTGCCGAGTGGTCGGCTTGAAAACATCACAGCCCTATGTCATTCTCCAGAGCATCCGTCATCCACCTGAGGACAGGCTGACTGTATCTGACCACGTCCATCATGGATGGGGCAATAGTTCATTCTACTGCTTACTCTGGGCACTTACTGCGCCAAAGATACCATGTCAAAATTATCATCTTTGGACCAACAAAGCACCCTGGTTATTATCATGGCGTGCCATGTGGAATTCTTTATGGCCAAGGAACTCATTTTGCAGAAGATGAAGTATAACAATGACCTTCTGCTCATGTCATTTCCTTGTCACTTGATGCTCCCCATCACCTGAAAGCAGAAAGCCTGAGAAAGAAATTGAATGGCCTTTCTAGAGGTTCGATTACAGAGCCATCTGTGCGGCAAGGACTTACAATGACTTTCAATACACACTGTGATTCCAGATACAGTCCCTGTGTCTAATGAGACTGTATCTGGAATCACAGTGAGTATTTAAAGTGACTTGCTATTAAGCTTCATGCAGAAGAGGTAACACCTCCTTTAAAGGCCACTTAATTTGTGTACCTGATCCAGGCACATGTGTTGCACACTAATCGTAACTCACACCTCTGCTTGGTCCATGACTAGGCGGTGTAGATTCTAAGCAAGGAGACCACATCTAAGTCACCTGCTTTTAATAGCTATGTTTCTCCCAACAGCTGCTCTACACCATAGAGATAACTCTGAGCTAGACCACACATATCTGTGTAAGAACTCCAGCACAGCGTAGAGTGTCTGACATAGTTACACCTTTGAAAGGTGCAAATGTGGAATGTGAAACCCTGAACATCCCGTGAAAGGCATTCTAACTCCCTGTGTTTCTTAGCCATCGTTAGAAATGTCATTGATGGTTAATCAGCCTGTTGTGACGTCTGTGTGTGTTCACACTGTAATGTTTCAGCTACAGCCGTCAGCTAGCTGTCCTGTGGCTGTCTCCTAGGAGACGGACAAACATACAGTTCTACCATCTTCTCCTCTTCCTGCCCATCTGGATGAGGAGCTGATTGTCACTCTGGTCACAGGTTTTACTGTGTTAGACTGAACGGGATCCTCAGCACGATAAGCAGAGATGCTTGTTCTCTAAGCCCTGGACACCTCTCGAGCCTCCTCCATCTCTTCTCTTCTTCCTACCACATATATGGGCATCGCACACTGTTCTTGGCTCTCTGAATCTGCCATGTTTTGCTCCTCTTCTTGGCTTTGGTTCGTGCTGTCATATACCCCAGGAATAATGTTTTCAACCTTTTCTTTGTCCTCTGTTTAGCTGATCTCTCTTTACACCTGAACATCTTCACCTGACTCCTGGAGTTTTTCATGTTCACGTGATGTATGACAAATGGCTGACATCGACTCATGCCTTGGGCATCGCTTTAGAGCTACTGCCAGTTTTAACTTTTGTTCTGTTAACATTTCTCTGATTCTCATGTAGCTTCATACCTGGACTGTCCCTCTGCCCCCAACATGTAAACCCACCAGGGACAGGCTGTTCTGCTCAATCCACCATTACTTGCTGGATACCTTCTGCTGTCAGACACCTTGAAGCACGCTGACGCACTTGGATTCTGTGGGTCTGACTACCCAGCCCTCTGCCCACCCCTCCCTAACTCCTGCTGCGGCGCTTGGTGTGGCAGAGAGAAATCAGACAGCTCCATCAGAAGGGAAATGGTCCAAATGAGCATCATGTATATATAAGTTAATTCAGAAACTTTTTTCTCAATCATGTGAAAAAGATATTATGTCCCCAATCTCAGTGCAAAGTCAATCAATATATAAGAGCAATATGGCATTCCATTTATATTCACTGATAAAAAATAATGACAACACCACCTTCTAATATTTATTAAATAAGCACTTAATCTGGATGAAGTTCTAAATGCTTGATATGTAGGAACACTCATAATCATCTAATCCTCTTTAAAATATGAGAATTACTTACTATAATTACTCCCATTTCATAGGAAGAGGAAATCAAGGCACGGAGAAAGTCAGAATGAGTCTTATTTTAGCAATTAGGCAGATGAAGCTCAATGAAACGAAGACTGTATTTAAGGGAACAGTGAGGCAGAATCGAATTCACACTTTCATGGGTCCCAGACAAGAGCCTTCTCTGACTGACTCCATTATACAACTAAGGACTGAACTAGGTAATCCTGACTGATCTTTCAAATCGTAGCTTAACCAAGACTGCCCGAGGTTCTTCCCTGGCCATTCTCCATCCCCCATGATACTTTCTTATAGATATCTATCCTTTTCCTTCACAGCGCTCATCAGCATATGTCAAAGACACTGATACCACGTTTCATTTTGCATGTCCCGTCTCCAACCCTGGACCACAGGCTGGGGCTTAGGTGCGAGATTTCACTGTCAAGGTCTACATATGTTCTCCACTATCCAGCACATAGTAGGTTCACATCGATTCACATGTCATGTTCCTGAAAGGAGTTTTTATCGAGGTGTTCATTTGCCAAAAAATATTCTGAAGGCATACGCTGCTTGGATCAGCCTCAAATGTCTCAGGCTCATTTCTAGAAGGTAAAGTGCAAAACTATATGATTAAATTCTATAAAAAGCAACTCAAAACCTCCTAAACAGACCAAAGCATCGTCACGATTCACCAACAGAGCAGAGCGCATCGTAAAGCTTTTACGATCAACCGGAAGGAGCACGCTGCACCCCCATCAGCAGAGAGGGCGATGGGCAGAGTGCACGTTCGTGAGTCGTGGTGCCCGAGAGCCCTTCTTTCCGAAGGCACATCAGTGACCCTCACTGTTCCCTGGGAGATGCCATGGAACTCCTCTGCAGAAGTCGCCTCCGAAACCTGGAGTCTGGAGCAGGTCCACAGGGACAAAGGAAAGCGGAGGAGAAAGACGAGCCTTTGGACAGCTGAGCCATCCACCTGCAAATGCTCGCTGGTCAGGGTCTCTCATACTTTGGTTCCTATCGGAATTATTCTGGAGGACTTAGTAACAAGAAAGATGCTTGTCACAGGTCGATGCAGGAA
The DNA here is from genome assembly GCA_004027375.1 of Macroglossus sobrinus. Classification (NCBI taxonomy): domain Eukaryota; kingdom Metazoa; phylum Chordata; class Mammalia; order Chiroptera; family Pteropodidae; genus Macroglossus; species Macroglossus sobrinus. Next base: position 42,027 of record PVKZ01003648.1, on the reverse strand, counting down.
GATGCAGCTCGGTGCCTCCTTCCCGAATGTCCCTACCTCTTCGATTGCTCCTCTTCTCTTTCCCTGGGTTTCCTTTTGCTGCGTTTGTTAAATAATTGATTGTCTCATTCATCTACTGATTCCAAAAATCATTCTTTTGTGACCAACTAGATTTTGAGTATTCTTTTTAAGTAAAATACACCTGATTGTTATTGTTGAGTTGTGTGTCCCATGGGGGGCCGATTGCTTTAATTCTGAGGTTCCATGAATGGTTATACTTTATTCTGATTCCACTTTTAGCTGTCTAAGGCTTGTCATCACATGGAGGAGATGGATCAGAGAGGGGTCAAGGAGAACAAGATACTTTCATTATTTTTTTAATGAATTAAATTTATTGCTTTAGTCCACAACTATCCATTACTTACTCTTGTATGTACCTGCATCATTGTAGGTGATAAAGATAACACACTGAATCTATCCTGAAGAAACTGAAATTCTGGTGAGAAAGACTGAAAACAAAGAATTCTGATACAGAGTGAAATGATCCATGCAAGAAACAGCATATAATACTGTAGAGGAGGGGCTGACTCACTGACTATCACGTACTGGGGATGAAGTATCTGCAAATTTTTTTAGGAAAAGGGAAATATTAGAAGTAGCATGCCTTTCTCCACATAAAGCATTCTATTGGCTGAAGTGTGTTCCCCCCCAAATCCATATGTTGATGTCTTCACACCCAGAATCTCAGCTTGTGACTGTATGAGGGGACAGGTTCTTTGAGGGAGTAGTTAAGTTAAATGGCGTCATCGGAGAAGACCCCACGACGGATGCCCAGTGTCTTATCAGAAGAGGAAGTGTGGGCACAGACACGCGCGGAGGGAAAACGGTGCGAGGGCATGGTGAGAAAGTGGCATTCGGAGCAAAGGAGAGAGGCCTTGCAGAAACCACGTCAGCTGGCTTCTCGATCTGGGCTCCGAGCCACAGAACTGTGAAAAACGGTGTTTTGTCATTACAGCCACCCTGCAGTACTTCGTTACAGTGGCCCGGGCAGGAGGGAGCTGCGCAGACAGCCTTCTCCTGTCGCTTCCACCCCCATTGCTGCTGCTATAAAACTCTTAAACTTCTTTTTAAAAAATTCTTATTTTGTTTTGGGTCACGCTGTTCTTTTCTGCTATAAAAGCTTCATATTGACTAAATGCTGGCATTTAGAATCACTTGCAGAATAAGAGAAAAAAGCTTTTTTATGGAGTCTCAAGACCTCATCAAATCCTGAGTATGTCACTTACTTAGCGACCCTAAATGACACCCTTCACAATATTGAGCACCACTGTCTGGGCTAGTGCATGGAGACAGAGCCTAACTTCCTGTGTGAGTATAAAGAATAAATATGACTTCAAAACACCAGTAGGGTACACACTTCATATGCTTATATTCTAGTACGTACAGAATCTGAACATACTGAGGCAGTCTATTCCAGAATAATGAAACTGATTACAGAAGAAAATGTTTCTATGGCATCCAAACCCTACTCAGGTACCTTTTACTGGTTAATGCAGGTTCTGTTCTCAGAACCAGAAAATGATCCCTCTGTAGAGTCAGAAAATGAAGTGTGTGTGTGTGTGTGTGTGTGTGTGTGTGTGTGTGTGTGTGCGCCCAGTTTCTATATTTTTCTTCTGGTCATTTGATTTGATGCTTCACTGATCAGTAGGGACCAAATCAAGTTTACTGGGTCACAGTGGAGAGAGAAGGACAGGGATGCCCAGAATTCATCATAGGGTGATTGTTATAGTGAAACTCTATTTTTTGAAAATCTGGAAGCGTCCGTAGAGAAAATCAAAAGCCTTATATAGGGCCAAATGGAAATTGAAGAGCAAAAAGTAAGGACCGCAGTAAAGGAGGAAAGTAAGAGACAGCAGGAAAGCCAGCGTGATGGGGGAAAGAATGGATAAAATTCCAGAGATGTTTGTCAGCATTACTATTGAACTTTTCCCTGTAAATCCACTAATAAAAAAGGATAAATTTTCTTATTCCAAGAGTAATACCCATTAAAACAGTGTAACAAATTAAGATAAATAAAATAAATAATTTCCTATAAACCTAGCATCAGAACAAGCACTATTAGCTTTCTGCCGTCTTTTTAACCTATATATCTAAACTTTTGATTTAATTCACAAAATGCTATTGTATGCTGTAGTGTCACATGTAACCTACTGGTTTTTATAATATTTCAAAATTGACAAAAATTAAATAGCTGCTTAATTTGTACTTAATGTGTGTGGGATACAGGAATTGGTGTGTATTATTAGATGTACTCTTTCTAGAAGGTAATTTGTTAATGTATAAAATGCTTAGAGCGAATTATCCCTTTGACATCAGTGTGGTCTTACTGATGCTTTAATTTGTAGTTCCTTGATGAAGATTTAAAGTAATATATTTTTCATATTTTCATTGGCCACTTCCATTTATTATTTCTTGAATGATATAGACATACTTTTTACTCCTTTTTCTATTTTCTATTCCTCATTTATTGGTAAGAGAGTTTTAATATATTTAATATATTAATTCAATGTCTGTTATGTATTATGGCAACTTGTGATTTACCTCTTTATTTATAAGGTTGTATAATCATTGGGTCCAATCCTTATTTGTTGGTGGGTTAATCTAGAGTTGTTCTGTTATGGAAGAATCTGGCTTTGCAGGATTTTGAAAATTAAATGAGAAAGGAAGGGAAGAGAAGGGAAGGGAAGGGAAGGGAAGGGAAGGGAAGGAAAGGAAAGGAAAGGAAAGGGGAAAGAAGGGAGAAGGAATATCTAGTAAGAGATAAATTCCAAAGCAGATAGTGATGGACCTTATTTTGCGTTATCCTCTCTTGAAGCTTGTATGAAACATTTTGCATTCATCGAAAGAAAGGAAAAGATAAATTTCAATTCAACGTCTTCCTGAAACCCAATATACACTTGACTAACCCTTGAATCCACTAAGTGGATTAATTGAATTATGTGGTTTCAATCAACCAGAGTTTCTATCCATTTGTCTCCAGGGGTGTTTAAACGTATTGAGCCCTTTCACCAGAGGTCAAATGGTGATAGCTTCTGGGATCAATTAGTGAGGCACATAATTAGATTTGATTAATTGGTCCTGAACCATGACTTTTTCTTGTGTCAGTGAAGCCTCTTCAGTGTATGGGGAGATGGCGTGGCTTATTAAAAACTGTTATGGTGTCAGCTTTGCGATGGAATCCAAATCAGCTAGAACCTTGACCTTGGACTTCCAGCCTCCAACACTGTGATAAAACATTTTTTTCTGTCGCTTGAGCTATGCGACCTATGGCCTTTTGTTATGGTGGACCAAGCAGACAAATATGACTATCTTTTACCTGATTAAAGAAGCTTTAGGATAATTTTTGTTGTTGTTAAAACAGCAGGTAAGGTTTCAGTATCCTAAGTAGATCCTGACAAATACAGGAGGAGGTAGCCCTGGAAAAGACAGAAGGAGAATTTATCTGTGAATCTCCTTCTATGCACTGTTTCCCAGTGGTAAAAACTGTCAGTGTTCAAGGTATAGCTCTGAGGGGCATCTCCTCCTCCCTACGTGAGCCTTGGGGAAGTTACATCACTCAGGTCTAGTGGTGGCAAGGACAACTAGGATCCCAGAAGTTATCTTAGGAGGCAGAACTGTGCCCCTGTATCGGCTGAGATAGGTCCCACTGACATCCAGTAACCTCATGAAGGAGGAGCCCTTGCAGAATTGGTCACCACAGTGGTGACAGAGGCTTAACAAGAGTCCAAAGATGACCTTGGACAGGAGAAAACAAGAAGATGGACTCTGATCTAGATAAATGGCGCAAAGTGATGTTGATAGTATATCTGAAACTTTCAGGAAAAACTAAAAAATGAATAGTTCTTTTCTCCTGATGTCTACTCTTTCTGGTAACATCAGCCCTGCTGTCTCTGTCTGTCCTGCTTTCTTCATTCCATCATGGATAGTGCCATGAGATCTGTTATGAACTCCTCCTCCTGGCCAGGTGATATTAACCCTATATCTACAATTAGGGTAGTGGACCAAAGTACACACAGATGGAATTGGAATGCATAGAAAAGAATACTGTAGGCTTTAAATATCTGTCTACTTTTATCTGCTGCCACCTCACAAAGCTAGAATTTTGTCTGTCTGTTCAAGTTTGAGACATGCTTCCAGTGGACAAGTCCAAGGATCTTGCTACTTGACATGACTCTTGTCATGGAAAAAGGGGGTCATGTGTCACCCAACTCGCTAGGGCTACAGAAGAAACATAAATACAGGGCTGCATCCAAAGGTAATAAAATGCAAGAAAAAGAGGAGTCGTGCATGTTCTTTTGGAATTTAACAACCTAAGAAGGGATCAAAGATCAAAACTCCTAACAAAACCTCTTTAAAAACTGGATATAATGAAGACCTACTTCAGTGTCACACACCATGCTAGGGACACTGATAGGACATGATATAATTTATTTTCCCTATTCTCAAGGAAGTGACAGAACAGTGTGAAAATCAGATCAGAATAAAACACGTGATTTTAACAGCACAAGAAGGGTTATAAGAGCACGTGCGGACATGCGCATGGAGACGTGTCCTTCTTGTAGGTGAGTTATTTTTGGCTTGCCAAGTCCCTGCTTCCTCTTCTTTGGGTAACAGCTCCCTGATTTTCTTCTGGGAATCCATGCCCCTCCTCCACGCCACACGTGTTGCACGCACGCACCCAGGTTGTGCCAACGGGACTTCCTAACAGGACTTGTCTGAGTTCTGGGGAAAAGGAACTTTCTCTCTCCCTCCAGCCTCCCACCTCTCTGGAGAGTTAATAAAGCACTGAGGATGATGGCGACTGCTGACGGCCAGTTTCTGCACCTCACAGAGAGAAGCAGCATTCGTGAGGGGCTGTCGCAGTGGAGAGCTGAGCCAAGAGTTGGAGAGAGAGGTACAGAGACTGTGTCCCTTCAGCCCATGGATCCAGCCATGACAGAACTTATACGTATTCCTAAAATTTTCAGTTGTGAGAGCTAACGAAGACTTCTATTTTTATTGTTGCTTACTGTACTTCCTGTTTGGCTTATTTATAACATTTTAATAAAGAGTATTGCAATCAGTACATGATGCAAGTACTAAAGACACTGTTTTCAAACCTACCTGTGTATCACAGTTAGTGGGAAAAGGGAAAACAGTACACACGTCTGGGTCTCATTCATGCAGACTGACTCGAATGTGGACCACCACTATCTCTCTCTGTTCACCTAAGCATCAGTAAACCTTGTGGACTCCTGTTCTCTCTATTATCCCCTCTGTAAGAACGCGAAAAGTTAGGCTTCGAGAGAGCTGAGATATCTGGAAGAGACCTAAGATTGCCCACTTATCCCAGCTGAGACCTCAGCTATCAGAGAAAACCAAACGCAGATTAGAGAGCTGCTTAGTCAGCCTGCTGCTGACCTGATGGATGCATGAGCTTTGCCAAGTTCAACTGAGATCTGAAGAACTGTAATGCTAACCCACACATTCCTGAGGAATAAAAAATGGCTGTTATTTTAAGCCACTAGGTTCAGAGGTGTTTTATTACGCAGCAATAGCTAACTGATACACACTCACAACGTGACCACAGCTCGTACAAGTAATGCGTCTGGGGCTCGTCCTCTAGCCCTACGGCACCAGAGTTCACGGTCTTTCCCAGCTCATTACCACCTCGCTTCTTTTCTGCTGAGCCTTTTATTCATGGACTTGATAAACAACATCCTTCAGTGGAGAGAGAACCCTAAGATTTACTCTCCTTTTCAAAGGGGCTTACCTAATTTCCTTTCAGATCCTTCCCTTAACCTTGTCAGCACTTGTCATCTGTGCTTAGCAAATCGAATGGTGCCGAGTTACTTTAGCGATTCATCTGTGTGGACAAGGCACTAGCTTCTCTGAAAGAAATACATTGCCAGGAGAGTGTATCTTTCAGGAGAGGTTTACTACAAGTTTCCGAAATACAAGGAGACATCCTTCTTAACAACAACAGGTGCCCTGGGTTGACTCGGTGACATTTATGCGACAGCTCTTCTTTTAACTATTTGTTATTTAGAGAGGGAAACGGGGGAGGAAAAAAGAGGATTAAAAGTTTTAGAGCTCTCTTTTTTTGTGCTAGAAATATTAGATACGTGAACCGTGTATTCCTCTCAGAAACTGTGTAAGATCTGTATTACTTATATATCTTCAAGATAAAGCAAACAGTCATTTAATTTCTGAGACATTAAATGTATGAGATGCTCAGCTTGTATACAGGGGAGCTGGAATTTGAACTACAGTTCTTTACACTGCGTGGCAGCATGATAATCCAATTTCTGGCCTAATCTGTGCTAACAGGACGAATAACTCACACTTGCATTCCTCCCTCAGCCGAAATGCTGACTCGTTTTGAGACCCTGGAGTAGCCCAGCCTAACCTTTTCTCTTGTGTGTTAAGTGAAGAAGTGGCCCCAGAATTTGGACGCTCAAAGCTGAATTATCTCAACAATCGCAATGACGGCATCGAAAAATATACTTCGACTACGTCTAGGAATGCGAAACCAAATTTGACGTGATTCACTGAATCTCATAAAAAATGTCAGCCCTCTTTTCGTTTCTCTTAAATGGCATTTCGACACAATTGTTCGAGACGACGTAGAATGTTCAGGATTTCCCTCACGGATGCGATCAGAAGGAAAAGAACGGCACAGGGGCAAGACCTCCCTCCTCCAATGCTTTTGTCGTCCCAAATGCAGGCTGTGTCCCTGACTGGAACACCTGACACTCACTAAAAGGCCAGCCGTCCATCTCGAGAGCGCTTCTGAGGAATCTGTGTTCTGCTATCATCTTCCCAGGCTCTGTGATCACCTCACATTACAAAACGTCATGGGAGGCGAGGAGAAGTGACAAAACCATTTTGAGCCACGTGCAGCCCGATGTCCATAGACTGCCCTTTGCTGTGCTCTGAGCGGCGATCTTCCCTTGCTCGATCTTCCCTTGATCTGCATTGCATTTGGAGCGTGGGCCCAGGACGCCAACACTTGGCTTTAAAGCCAGGACTCCATCATCTCTACATCTGTGACGCTGGATGAACGGTTTCCTGATCAGTAGACCCGGGCTAATACGATCCACTGAGACACGCTGCAGCTAACGGAGTCCATAAGTGTAGACGACGTGGTGTGCAGCAGACAGGACAGTTCAGCGAAATCTACTCGTTTGTTTGGTTTCTCTGGGGAAAGACTTAAGTAGAAACGACTTGGGATCCCAACTGTACTGTTTCCTTCCCAGGCTACGGCCACTTAGTAACTCGGGTCTCTGCAGAGACAGTGTCTTCATTTGTAGGCGGGGGTGCTACATTCTCCCCTGCAGTATTTTTTTTTTTCTTCTGAGGAGTAGAAACAATACATCATCATTCTGGGTTTTAGCACTCAGCTGGTGCAAAAGTATATGCTAAAAAGAAAAAAAAAAAACATGTAGCTCTGATAATTAGATCTCCCAGTGTGGCAATACCTTTATTTCTGAATCTTGAGGCTCCAGACTTAGTTCTTCCCATTGGGACTCACCAGGTGGATCAGTGCCGTGAGGGTTTTAAGTGTAGGGACAAAGCGGCACGCAGGGCAGACTGCACTGCGTTGGCCTTACTAAAATTAGGACTGCTAAGCAGGGTAAGCCATGATTCCTACTTATCTACAGCGTGATGAATAATGTCTGCATCTCCAGGAGAACAATTTCTACAAAGTGCAATGTTCTCGTGACAGAATTCTCTCTCCTTACCTAATGTGTCTTTGCTATTTGGTAAATCTTTGTTTTTCAGAAGCGTGCCAGCACTGGCAGGAGTCTTCCCCGTCCCCTGCTCAAGCACGTCACTTCATAAAGGGGGACTCTGAGTGGTCAGAGACCAGGGTAAGGCCCCAGGGTGTCCCTGTGCAACTCAGCAGAACCGGCTCAGGATGTGTCTCTGGGGAATGTCCCTCCCATTCTATCACATGCTACACTGCACACTGGGACGTCAAGTATTCAGGGGCCCTGAGGAAGGGTGTAGTGTCTTCTCCTGGTCAAGATCCCCCCTGGGTTACGACGGTGGCCTTCGAGCCTTTCCTCATCCATCTTCAGCCACCAGAGGTGCGCTGGCTGTGACCTAGTCCACAGGTTTCAGGGAGATGAATGTGGTCGGGGTCAGAGTGTGAACAGGGACCAGAGGACATAAGTCTGAGCACCTGGAATCTTCTCCAGATGTCCCCATAGCTGTGACACGCAGGTCCCATCAGTCCTCACGGCTGGGACACGCAGGTCCCATTGGGACCCTCAGATCAGAGCGCGTGAGGGATGCAACATTTCTAAATTCATTGAAGCCACAAAAAATTTTATTAAGAAAAGAAACTGAGGATCAAAATACATAAATAGATTATAAATTTAAACTAAAGATTTAAAAAAATATTTAGTATATTAAAATGTCCTTGGTAGAGTTTGGTTTGGTATTTGAATTATTAGGTTCATCATATTTCGATTAGAATCACTGAAAATCTAATATACACCTGGCAGTCTGCTAGGGACTTTACAAACCGCATCTCATTTAAATTACTTACCTCATCCAAGTGGAAAAAAAATGTGTTTGTTTTTAATTGTCCTTCTTGTGTCTGGGAAGATATCGTGAGCCGGTGATTCTTGAACTGAACCATGGATTAGAATCAGCTGGAAGGTTGTTAAAAAGCAGATTTGGGGCATCCTGCTTACTGGGGTGGGGGGAGGGCTAGAGAAGACGCGTCTCTAACACATCCTGGGGGAGGGGAGCGCTGACCCTGCTGGTTCCGGCCCACGCTTCAGAGCCGCGACCAAAAACTACGCGTAACTCCATTTACCGGCATCGAGCGGGTTCATCTCAGAGCCTCCCCATCATCACCCATAAAACAAAACCAAGATTTCACTCCGACTCTGTTCTAGGTGGCATCGTGACGTTTATCACTTCCAAGGGATGTATTAAGTGTCTAACATCTTCCCCTCTCCTCTTCTCAAATCGGAAAAGACACATACATTTGTGCCACAGAACACAGATGAAAAACCAAATCTTTTAAAAATATCCCAGCACTTCGGAGGACTGGAAGAAGCAAGCACTCGGACTCAGATTTAGATTCGCGTACCTTCCTGCACTTGCTCTCTTGGCCGCGTTACGCACTGTCCTTGAGGACGCCTGTCCCACCTACCAACTGCGGATAAGCGAGCGCTTTGGCCGATCCAGCCAAATGGGCCTGTTGCCCGCGTGCCATGGAGGCACCTCTCCTCACACTTGATGGGAACGGAACTCAGGCCTATCTTTCTACACTCTCTCTTTTCCCCAAAGTCTCGATTTTAATAGATGCAATAAAATCCATCAGTTGCCTAACCTAAGACGCTTGGGTGACCATTGCTTCTTTGTCCTTGGCTCAGTACATCCACTGACCTTACAAATGTCCTTCTAACCTTCTCTGAACAGTGCACATAGCCTTCCCAGGGCTCAGCTCAGCCTTTCTCCGCCTCCCTCCGCATCCACTGCAGGAGCCCAGGGCTAAGAGCTGTCATTGATTTCAGGAAGCACGACCTTTAACCCTGTGCTCAGGGCCTGCTCTTCCCTTAAACCAACAGACCCAGTGGGCTCTCCCACCCGCCCTAACCGATGGGCCCCGAGAGCTGCGGGTTAGGTGCGCCAGGGTGAGCGGGAGCCAGGAAGGTGAGCGCCCTGTGACCCTCATCGTCGTGGTGACAGGAGTGGTGCAGTGTCAACTTTTTTCCAGGAGAATGATCATCTGTGGTTCTGTCACCTAAGCCTGGTACCAGAGACGATGTAAGCCATCATTTCTGTGCCCTCTGGCCTACGAGTGAGTGCTGCCTTCACAGGCCTGGTTCTGACAGGCGAGGAGAGGGACAAATTCTCTCGGCTTGCCAGGGTTTGAGAGGGTTCCCAGGACATGGGACGTCCAGCTTTAAAACTGAGACGGGCATCAAAGTCAAGTGGAGAGACCAGGGCCTCATAAAGCAAACGCAGCTCCTGACCACTGAGATTCAAGCCTAAGTCTTCGTTCCTTCCAGAAATGTGTTAGATGTTTCTGTTTTCTGCTTAAATCCTCCAAGTAGTTCATGCTGTTTTCAACTAACACTTCCCAAGGCCACTTCCTAAGTGATGTCCCAGCCTCCAGCCCCGTTCAGCTGAAGGCCTCCCTGTCCGTTCCTGTCAGCGCACACACAGTCCCCCCACCCCCTGCCCAAGTGCCAGGTCCACGGGCTGGGCTCACGAACCGGTTCTCCTGAGCATCTCAGAGCACTGCCCAGGCGGACACGCTTCGCCGTGGCCTGCCTGTATGCTCGCGACTCTGAGCACTAAACCCGCTCCTCTGTGTGTGTCTTTGGTCTCGCTGATTGAGGCTCGGGAAGGCTGTCTGTCTGTTAAAGGGTAGAAGCTGCTACAGCAGATGTGTTTTGCTTCCGTTAATTTAGGGAGGTTTTTTTTTTTTTTCCCCTCTTGAATGTTACTAGTGATGCTTGCGTGCCTGTTAAACTCCGAAAGTTCCTACCACAGCAGTTTTCGAAGTAGATGAGCTTGTTTTTATGCCTGGATCCCAGCGCAGCCGGGATCAACAAATAAACAAACAAATAAACAAACAAAAAAACCCCCACAAAAACAAAAACACCACGCAAACAGTGACCATCCTGGGCTGTGTCTTGCTGACAGCAGGATCATTTAGCAGCTTATTCCTGGGGGACACTTGTTCCTGTACTGAAGATGCACAGTGGGGAATGAGAGAGACAGAAGCCTATTTGAAACTACAAGGAGACAGGACTTGGGCGAAGTGAAAATGAGAGAAAGAATGAACCCTGGGAGCTGACTGGTTCCACAGTGAGGGTTCCCCATGTCACAGTCACACCCAGGGGTATGACGGTGTCATCCTTTGGAACATGGTGACAGCACTGCCACCCACACAGCTCATGCACCTCCCGGTCTGGGCTGACAATAGTTGAACTGGCAGCAACAGTTCTGGAAGCACCAGGCCCTCCTTTGGGTGTTCATCTCCAAGATCATGGTTTACTATACGGTTTCTAGATTATCAGTTGGTTCATCAGTACAATTACTTATGAAAGTAGACGGTCATATTATATCTCTGTCGGATATGCTGAAAGTGCTCATAATAGATCTTTGGTTCTCGCAGGAGCTTTATGGTTCTTATATAAATTGCCATATTATGAAAGGAAATCATATTTCGGAGTCTAGACTTGGATTCAATTAGACCTATGACCTACAGGATATGTCTTTGGACAACTTTCTTAGTTTCCATGAGCTTCATTCTCTCTATCTATAAACTGCTGATTATAGAGAAGATTCGATCAAACCATCTAATTTAGATAAAGTTTGCACAGCGGTATAGAATCCAGTACACGCATGATGACTAATTTTCTAGCATCCCTGAGAGGTCAAGAATAAGCCAATGACTAAGAGAGACTTCCCTGAGCAGTGTCTATGTAATTTGATTCCTTCTCCATCTCTTCTCTTAACTGTGGATGTGGTCACAGGGTTGGGGGGACAGAGATGAGTAATTCCGATCAGAGGCACACGATCGATGGAAGAATTAGACAACAGCAATGTCTTGGGATTGTGTCTGACGTGTCAGAATAACACTGCACCGACTGTGCTCAGTCCTCCCATGAAGCACCGGAACTTCCCGGCGAAGGGCCGATTACGTGTGGTTATTAACAAAGAGGAGGAAAAGGGTCTCCTGGGCAGAAAGGTGGAAGGATGGTATTCTGGGAAGGACCTTGAGAGTGGCCAGGGACAGGACCGAGACCTTGAACGTGTAAGGAGGCCAGAACCAAGAGTTCTGCAGGGGGAGCAGGAGGAATCGAGATGGAAGAGGCAGCTTAGAACCCTGTAACACGATGCTCCTCCCCGCTAGGGCCGACCATGTCCCCGCCGCCCCTGCCCTGTACGCCACTGTCATTTGCAGTGAAGGACTGTGACCCACAGGAAGGAAGGGTGCTAAGCAAATCCCACTGGTCAAGTCTGAGCAGCAGGAAACATGACTGCAGCATTAGCTACTTGGGAGAAGCTGGTCTGGGATAATGACGATGACTGTAGTTTGGGCGTATTCAATGAGAAGTCGTTGTGAGCTATGCAGGGACATGGAGATGAGGACAAACAGCAACACCTGCCCTCGCTGGGGGATCCACAGGACACCGATGGAGTCAGCGGTGGATTCTTGCACTGTTAGACATTGTACTAATGTTTGGTACCTTTGCACTTTCCAATATTTTTACTCTTTATACGATATAGGTATATGTTTTCCTTTTTTTTCCCCATCCTGTCTTCTTTTGATTTCTTCTTTTTCCCTCGTTTAGAAAAATCAGAGAAAGAGAGAGAAGGCTATGAATCTTTGTCTTAGGCTACTTGGCAAGAACAGCCAGCTCAGATTCTGATTCCTATCTATCTGGCTCCAAGGCCTGTCTTCGTGGACAGAGAGATGTGGATTGAATTTCTGATGAATGGTTGGGGTTTGAAAGGAAAAGGGGGGGATGGGAAAGAGGATAATAATCTAGCCTTGGGAAAAGATACGTATAAAGAGTCAGCTGCTTCGGGGTCGACCGAGGTCATGGTCTTCACAGAACATCCGTCTCGTACCAATGACCAAGCACGGATTTGGTCCAACGATCAGGTGATTTCCACCCACAAGACCCCTCTAGCGCACAGGAACGGACCGCCGCTGGGTTGCCGGGGGTCCCGTCTCGCATGCGTGTCATCTGAGGACGCCCTGGCCTTCCCGGCCCTGCCTTCTCCTTCCGCAGCCATTATTGGTTTGTTCTGAACCCCACATCAGCAGCTGCCTTCCAGAGATTCCAGAGGATCCACCTACAGTCCACGCTTTGCGTAGCGAGGACGTAAAAACACCTTCTGTCTATACCTCGGCTTCCACACTCCGAAGCAGCTGATGGCAGCTGCTGACTCACGGTGGCTTCTATTGGAGCCTGATCCCTAAGCTCAGGACGCAGGCCAAGAGGAGCTGGGAACAGCAACAAGGAGGGGCCTGACCCAGCACTGTCGTCACCTGCGGGGATGCTGAGGAACTTTGCTCTGACCCAGACTTGAGTTCCTCTTTCTTTAAGCCTTTTGCAGGGACCTCATGTGAACCATAAAAGCTTTTTACAAACAAAAGTCTCACGATGAAACCCGTATGCACAAGATTCACGCCAAGCTGCCTGAGCTAAAGTCCAATCCACTGTCTGCCACAGTCTGAAAGTTTGTGCTCAGGACCTCAGGCTCGATGCGTAACATTTCAAAACAATTCTTCTCTCATGCTGCTTCCCAGCATAAAGGGCTGGAACCATTTTTCGTAGTCTCCTAACAGATGCCTTGCCTGAAACTGCGGTTTAAGTCCAAACCACCAGTTTGCTCTCAATGAATTGGAAGGTAATGCAGTTTTAATTTTCAGTCCAATTATATCTTGAGAGAGGAATGGTACAGGGTGAACCTTTGCTTGGAGCCAGACGGGAGTGATAAATCATTCACTTACATGATCAGATTGCCTCCGAGCTCCTCTGGGCCTCTCAGAAAAACAGAAGAGAATAGTTAAAACCAGCCCTTTTGGTGAAAAATAAAATGGAAGAGAAGGTCAAGGCAGACTTTGCCTGTATCAGTCAGGATATTTAAGTTATGCTGCAGTTAAATAAAGTCTCAGCGGCTTATCACAATGAAAGCCTTTTCTTGCTCATACTTCACGTCAACCCAGCTTGTCCAGGGATCTGGCTAGTGAAGCATCCATTGCCACAGACTCCAATGTGACACACGCTGCAAGGTTGCACCACGGAGGGAAGGAGATGTGATGAGTATGGCGTATGCCACTGATAACTGGCATCACTAGCCACATGGCCAAGGCGAACTCTTAGAGATAGGGACAAGCGATGTACACAATGTGCCCAGAAGGAGAACTGGGAATGAGAGGTCACAATCACCGATGGCTCAGTGACCGCCGTCCTGTCTTGGTGTGTGTGTTTATGACAAACAAGGAAGAAAGATGGCCGAGAGCAGAAGGAACGTGTGTTAACTGCCCACCGTGCACCGATTTGGGGAAGATCCTTTGGGATTTAAAGCTCAACGACGTTGTGGGGTAGGCATGATTTCCCATCTCCCACGTGCTATGACCTAGGGAGTGAAATCCAGAGCTGCCCTCAGCTCTCAGCAAAAGTGTCTCCTCCTCTCAGCCATTGCACTTGACTCCCTCACTCACCAGGACGACAATCTGTCTCTCACTCCAACACGACCACTCACATCACTGGCCTCTTCCTGATGGATGTGGGCTGAGCAACAACACAGAAGCCCAGAGCAGATCTGAGCATGGACACAGTAGGACCGAGATGGTGCTTCGTCACAGCTGGGTCACTGGGGCCTGAATATGTGAGAGTCTGTGGTAATAAATCCGCTGATGGCCTTTTAATTTCTTATTCTGGATCCTGGTTCATTTCTACCCCTAGGAAATGAAACAAGACCATTTCCATGCATCCCTGTTTGATTTGGAAGCCCAAGATATAGGTCCCTCCTCAGTGTGACACACAGTTCTATATCGAATGACCAGGAGCTGGAGAAAATTGCACCCAAACTGGAGTTTGATGGACAGGAGGTGTGATTTATGTAGAGATGGAGTAATAGGCAGGGATTTTAAAATTTGATGGAGAGCTGAAGAAATTCAATAACAGCGGGTCTAGGGAGGCAAGTTTTACTGTGTGTGGATGTTTTCATAAACACCTCTGAAGAGATAATGCTATACAGGTGAGCTTAATAAAAAAGGATTGTGCTTTTCATTCCTGCCAATCTGGCCCCTTCACAAAATCTCCGGTGAGAGAGAAATATGGGCTTCGGGGGACTGTTCTTCCGTGGTTATCTGGTTTCCTTTTTCAACCTTTCTATTCTTGCTCCCCTGCCTTCCCATGTTTATTGAATTTTTGGAAGAGGAGAGAGTTTTACCAGAAAGAATTTTACTAGAAAGAGCAACTTAACGTGAATTGCTGAAACACAAATACCTAGCACTCGAATATCTAACAAATCACCTGGAGCAAAAGGCACAGCACCCTGACGAACCCAGGTATCCCTGGGAGACAAGAGAGGAAGGTGGAGGAAAGAAGCAGCAATGACCTCCAGAAAAGCTTTCTCGTAGGGGGTCTTGGCTTGGGAGCCTCAGACACCTGTTTTTAAATCCTGACTCGGCTTCTTACAAATCTCTGTGATCCCTAACAAGCTGCTCAATTCCCACGAGTCTGGATTTCATTCACTGGGAACATGAGATAATTTTGCTTCCCAGAATGGATGGAGGGATAAATTATAGGATTATGCAAACTACTACACCCAGAGCCTTGGTGCTATAGTTGCCGGTGAGTTGAAGCAGCTCGAATCCCCTCCCTCTCTTACAGAGCCAGAAGCAATGCAGGGAGGAGAGGGGGGCCCTAGCCCGCTGGCTCTCACCTTGCTGCTGGACGAGAAGGCAACCAGCCACATGCAACTGAACTCAAAGCCCGCTGGAATAATGAACTTGAACTGTTTCCTTCTCATCCAAGTGTCACAGCCCAAGAAACACAATGCGAGGAGAAAGAGTTTACTTTCCCAGTCTTGGCTTCTCTCCGAGGCTGTCCTGGGGAATGAGGAGGGGCACTGAGGTGGGAGAGAGGGGGATGGTGAAAAGCTTAGGGTGTCTAAGTTTCCACTGGGCATCAACACTGGTGTCTACACCCCTTGACAACGGGGGTCCCGGGAGAAGGAACAGTCCGCCGAAAGATGATGCGTCTCCGTTCAGTCAGGCTGAGCACCCAGTCTGCTTAACTCACTTCTGTTGGGTTTCGGCTTTATCTAATGGATTTTCCCAGCAGCCAAGGCCAATCCTGACTGCAGCAAAGTAGCACATGCACCTTGTTTATAGAAGCAAACATATATAGGACAATCTGGTGATGGCCAGAAGGGATGGCTGTTGGGAGGCTGGGAGAATGGGGTGAAGATTTAAAGAAGTAAAATTTGGGGGGATGGGGAGCACGGCACGGGAAGGCGGTCAGCGGTAATGTAATGGCCAGGTGGAGAGCCGGAGGAGAGAAAGAGCAATCGGGGGGATCGTTTTATAAACTATATAAATGTCTAACCAATGGACTGTCTGCTTGAAACAAAACAACAACAACAATAACAAAAGTTCCTTAGCTGCCACGTGATACTGAGGTGGGGGCCAGCACTTCAATATCAGCCTTACTGCCCGCCTTTCATATTCTCTATTTTTTTTTTTTCAGATGACCATCTATTTGTCCTCCAACTTGGGGACTAAAAGATCACGTGTTTCATCTCTGAGTTGGCTCTATGTATTTCACTCCAGAGTCAGCCCGTTGCCTCTTGGACCAGACTGAACTTTTTCTGTAGATTACCCAACATCACTTCACTCACCAAAAGCATCCCATGTCAAAAAAAAAAAAAAAGGCACCAGACAAGTTAAGAAAACAAGGGACACTTTAGTGAAGACTGTTGCAACAGGAGAGAGACTGCACTCAGCTCCACTGGGGGATAAGAAGGCAGAAGGGTTTAAGTGCTGATGTGAGCTGGTGGGAAGGTACTAGAGGATGTCAGGGAGACATTGGTCCATGTGATCAGACATCTGGGCTCGCTCATGCCCATCAAAGTCAGGCTCCCGCCCTCCCATGGAGATCTGAGACGGGAGAGCTATCTCCTTCAATGATCACATTTCAGAGGGATGACTTCCAGGCCCTTGAGAAAGATATTACTGGGTAGTAAAACTAGCTGGAAGATAATTTGCATCTCAAAGGATCCAAGATAAAATTTTCAGCTGACAGTTTTCTAAGGTAAACTCAGGAAAGGGAGGTAAGGAGCCTGGAGACAGGAAGAAGCCTGCCTGAGGTTCGGAGGAGCTGAAGGGGACACTGTGGCAGGGAGTGGCCTGCAGAGCACGCTCTGGGGTCCTGCCCCTTCCCAGCCCTGACGCAGTACAGGGGTCTGAGCAGCTGCTGTGCAGATACGAAAATGCCAATGACATGGCAACAGCAAACGGCCATAACAGCGCCCGCTCTTCCCGTGGTGAAACGTGTCCACTGCTCATGACGGGTGCTGCTTTGTCATCATTTCTGCTCCATCGGGACCCCCCTGACTTCTCACTAGCATCCTTCCTGCCTCCCTCGGGACTCTGCTGCTTCCCGGGTGCAGGTGCAGTCCCCAAGCCACACCCCCAGCCGCAGTTATGGTGCTAACGATCACACACAAGGAACGTACTCAAATATCTAGCAGAGACGCTTTTCTTTAATATCGCGGAACTTCTCGGTCGGGGGGTGCAGGGCAGAGGGAATGCGAAGCAGAATCCCCGGGTGTCCTCTTGGGAAGCTGAGAACTTCTACACCTGGCATCCCATCGCGAGTGGAAAAACACGAGTTTTAGATGGAGAATTTATAGGTTCAATTTGCAACCCGATGAACTTGAATTTTCATATAGTACCTTTTTCCTTTGTCTCTCTGCTCAGACAGACATTTCTTGTTCTCTCTCACTTTACAATCTAAGTAAAATTGGAAAAAAAAAAATCTAGGTGGGGTCCTGAACCTTTTGCCATGCGCTGAATATTTTCCCCACTTTGCTGCTTTTCCTGACAAGGTGGCGCACGTCCCCTTCTCTGCTTGATCTCACAGACACGGCCTATGTACACACCTGCTCTAGGTTCCCTAAGACGGGGTCTTCATTCCCCTCATCTGGGGACATTTAAACGGTGGTCAGTGCAAGAAAATGCACAGGACCGAGAACGCTGCAGAAACGGAGATTTCTGAATTAATTTCAGAAATTAATTTCCCACTAATAGCTTCCAGGCCCCTGGCTGACAAATCAGAAGAGGTCTAATTTCCCTTTATGAAGTTTCCACTTAACATTGTGCGATCTACTTCGGATGTGTCTGATTATCCAGTTAATATACTACTCAGATTCTGTCTCACACTAGTCAAATTCACTGGAGGTTTTTATTTATTTTATTCCCACTCAGCACCTGTATCGGCTGGAACAATGATATTGTTCAATTCTATCCAATAATGTTGCTCCTTTGGCCACTGGAAAAGAAAAGCCGCTTAGGACAAGACTGACATTCGTTAGTAAATGGATGTTTAATTCATTTTCTTGGCAAATACGTAGGTCAAACACTAGAGCTGCTGGAGTGAGTAAGGCTCAGTTTCTACCCTGAATGAAATTCGAAGTAAGAGGGGGTCAACGTTTTACTATAGTTTATTAACCGACCCACTTTTATATGGGGTTAAGAATGACAGCATCTACATTTGTGTGGTGCCCTATCTCAGGGTAGGGTAAATAAGCAGATGGAGCCAGGTGTGAAACCGGAAATCATGTCACCACCACACACATCAGGCCACGTAAGCCTTGCTGCGCCTGGAGGGGCGGCCGGAAGAGGAAACAGCATCAGCCTAAGACCCCTTGAGATCCAACAGCTGACCAATGGCAGAGTCAGAGGTGGGGATGCTCCACTGGACTTCAGAGCATGACACTGGGCTAGCGGCCAGTCCAGGTGGGGAGTCCTGGCAGAGGGCACCAGCACCGTGCTTTACAAAGCACCCAATACCTCCTGGTGGGCACGGTTTGGGTACCCCCCTCCCCAGTGGAGCGACACTTTCAGACAGTTCCCAAGTGCTGAGCAGTTTTAGAAACTGCTCTGTGCCACCAACAGCACAATCCACAGGTAGTGGGTCCATTACCGTAGCACCTGAAACAGCATCAGGGTTTGCCTCATTATGCAAGGCTTTTGACGGTGACCTGACCCCTGCCATGCCCTCAGCCCAGGTTCTACTTCATGGAGAGTCACCTCAGTCGTCCACTACCACTCCCACACCCACTCAGCTCTCGTCACGCCCTTCGCGGCTACTGTGATCTTACAAAAAGCAAAGCCAGAGAGAGAGGGACATTATTGGTTCTGTTCCTCTGGAGAACCTTGACTGATACAGTATAAATCTGCATCTATGTGGAGATAAATCTATCCATCCATCCATCCATCCATCCATCCATCCATCCATCCATCTATCCATCCATCCATTCATATCCATCTACCTTTACCTATTTATACATCTGTCTATACCTAATACTAAATGTCTATATATACTTGGACAGATATCTCCATAGATAAATGGGTAAATATATCTATCAATCTCTATCTGACTATCTATATTTTTGTATCATTACCTCTTTCCATATCTAGATCCGCATTCCTTTAGGGAAAATGCATTTTGGCAATTAGTATCTCTTTTTCATGAGAAACTCATTCAATAAAAAAAAACATAAGACATGCTTGTTTTGAAATATGTCCATCATGGTGTTATTCTGTTGTCCCTCCCCCCCCCAAAAAAAAACAATTTTGTGTCATCTGTAAAAAGTCTCTTACCTTCCCACATTAACCTATTAAGATACACACTCTGTAGAAATGAGACTGTAGGTCTTAAAAGTATTCTACGTCCTTCAACTTCTCCTCCTGGACAAGCCTTGTGTCTCCAGCACTTCCTGGCCCCACCTTCTCTCTGGAGCATTCCAGGCGTCCCTTTGTGACCACATAATCCCTCCCCCATCCCCACCCCAGGCAGCTGGGCCTCTGCCCTGGGATTCTCTTTTGCCCAATCACCAACCACATCTTTCTCATTTACGCTCCTACACCAATCGTAGTGACCTCCTACTTCTACTGGCTTTTTCATACTCAAAACGATCTTTTTTGTTTGTTTGTTTTTAATCTAATTTAGTCTTAGATTCAACTTAGAGATAAACTGGCATCTTTTATCCACGGTTGAAGAATGAAAGAATGGAGGAATAGAAGGTCCTTGTCTGAGCCCACCAGCACTATCTTTGTATTGCAAAAACTACATTATGTCGCAAATGTTTGTCTGTGTTTCTCTGTGGCAGTACTATATAGCAATATCCTTAAAGATAGGCACCTTATCTTTTTTATATTTCAATCTATCCCCTAGAACTGGGCTTTACCGAAAGGTGATATGGGCTCTGCTATTAAAAAAAAAATGATTGAGAAGTTATATGCTCTAGTTCTGAACCTCTACCCCATTCTCTTCCAAAGCTGTCATGTTTTCACATCGTGCTGAGCATCTCTTTCAGTGTTCAGTTATGGACCATATGTGTGGCCCACACATTCTTCACGGTGTCCACTTACACCCGTGCCTTCCTGGAGCATGGCTTCCCCTCCCTCGGCCCTCCACTGAGCCTCTGACAGATATCTTGCACTACAGCAGGCGTCTGCTGGAATCTCCAGGAGCTGTGGACAGCAGGGGCATGTGGAATATTCTTAACGCTGATTAGTGACCTTCTCACGTAAGAGTTCTCGCCTTGGGAGTGGGAAGGGGCATTCCAGACACCCTGCTGCCTCGTACCTCTCACTCAGATCCCGTAAGGCCTAGCGTCGACCTTAATGGGCTGTTCCATTTTCCACATTTGCAGTCATTTCTCTGCCAGCCCCACATAATGCTGTGTGTTTGTGCTCCTCCGTGCCGCTTCCATTAAGCAGGGGCAGCGATGTCAAAGAATCGTGCTATATTATTCCATTTGTATTGAACAGCCAGCATCTGTTCTGTGGCAAAGATTATTACAACTGTCAGTATTATCATAATAATCAAATAAGTGAGGTCTCTGTTTTAACTGTGCCACTTGACATTTTGCATGTGTCTGTCTCTTTATCATCGCTTTAGAGGAGATGACTCAGGCTGTCCTGCTGCAAAACGAATGGCTTCAGATCAGCCTGGATCTTCCAAGAAGCGGCAGGAGCAGCTGAGGACTCAGTGAAGGAGAGCTGGGCTTCCAGCGCCCGCAGGGGATAAGCTCAATTTCTGAGATGTGTGCAAGGTCTGCCCATCTCTGGGCCTCCACGTTCCCATTAAAAAACAAAACAAAACAAAAAAACACGGTCCCATTTAGCTCGCTAATTCCCGATTCTACCAGGAACTCTCAAGCGATGCATTTTACTGGCTTTTCGCTCTTACACACACCTGCACGGAGCTCGGTGGATCTGCCCCTCCTAGAACTTGAGGAAACTTCACTGTAACTACTCTGGAGGATTCTAGAACACTTGATTCTCAGAGACACAAAGTAACAAAGTTAAGCCTTGAGCAAGGATGCTTATTTGATAGATAGATGAGCCTGGGCTTTGGTACTCTACCCTATCTTACCAGATTCTATATCTGGAAAACAGGGACCATGATGCTTCTACTGTGTGTAATGAGCAGGGAGCTATTATTCCACTGGATTCAAACGCACAAGCTCTTAGGACAGATCGCCATGGTCCAATCTCCTCTCCACTTACGAGGGAAGTCTTCTTAGGCAAGTGACTTCGCCTCCTTGCTCTTCAGTTTCCTCATGTTTAAAACAAGGGAACAATCAGAGTGCCTACTGCAGGGGATTCTGGGGCGAATCGGTGGTGACTTAAATAATACTTAATGGCATGGCCAAAGGGCTGAGTTCATGGGAGAATAATATGAATAAGCAACATTAACTAGTCTTCATAATTTTAAGCATCTCAATGCAATACTTCATACGTACTTATGTAGTTAATATTTTTTAGCGTTCGTTGAGTTAGTAAAATTTAAGGTTATGAACAAAATGACAGATCTGCTTCTTAGCAGCTTAATTCTAGTAAAAGAAGTGGTACTTCCAGAAATATGTGTGTGCTTTTTTGGTAATTAGTGATAAATGATGACCCAGATATACTACAGAGAGCTTTGAGGGAGAAGAGTACGGATATGGTGGCTGATGAACCTATAGAGGCAAACTCTAGCTAAAGTGTGAAGGGCAGTATACAGACAGACCGAGCTTTTGGTTCTGCAGGCTGCAAGAAATCATTTTTGCTTTATTGGTAAAAATAACCAAAAAAATGAGTTTCTGATTTTTTTGTGCTATTGTTTTGAGTTTAACTATGCTACTTCCATAAATATTTATTTCACACCCACAAAATACTGGGCATTGTGCTAAGTTTACAATATTCACAAATCACTTACAGTAATTTAGCTGATAGTCAGTAGAGCAGACAGAACACGAGAAAGTAAATAAATAAATGGATACAGATTGTGATAAAAAACTGTGAAAGAACCAAAAAGAGGCTGCGATATACTTGATACGGGAGGCAAATCATAGTGCAAAATAGGGCATTCGGGCTTGTTTTTACTGGGGACGTCCAGATTAAGCTCAGCTTAAGACAGGAGGATGGCAGAAGGGTCTGGATGACAGCTGAGGGGGCGACCAGGGACCTGCCTGGGGAAGTAGTGAGAGAACCAGCGTGATGTGGCGTGTGTGTGATGGTTTTCTCTTGAGGCTCACATTTCACTTCTGTCACATCTCGGACACGACTCCTTGGGCATTTCGCCTCCCAGAACCTTCCTGCTATTCCCTCACGTGGCAGAGAGAGGGCTCTCGTCTTCACCTTCTTCTAACAGCTCTAAGCCCAGCACGGGGGCCCAACCTCACGACCTCATCTGAAACTAACCACCTCCTACAGGCCCTGCCTCCTTACACCACCCACTGGGGGGTAGAATTTCAAAATATAAATTGGGATGGGGGGGCAGAAACTTATAGTCCGTAGCTACCTGGCACCAAGGAGCTCTCATCATAAACATTATCTCACCTTAGTCTTCCGCTCATCCTTGTCTGTCCTCTCATTCTCTGTCCTTCTCGGTCATCCTCTGTCATTGTCTATTTCCTCATTCTCTGTCCTTCTCTGTTCCCTTCGAGTCTCTGCTCAAGCCCCACCTCCAAATCAGGCGCCCATAACCCGACCCACCACTGACGTTTCTTATCCTGACCCACGGGTTCATTCTAGTGGTAGATAATCTACACGTCAACTATGCTCACTGACAATGGATCGTCCACCTCCTCTGGCCGAAGACACATCCTAAAAGAAGAGGACCTGTGTCCACCACTCAGATTCACCCTGAGGACCCAGAAGAGCGCCTGGCACAACAGGGGCCAGGATCCCTTTACTGACTCGATGAGCGGATGACAGATGGCACGTTGCTGTTCAGGTCACCGCTGCTGAAAGGTGACTGTGCTAGATTCTCCATCAGGCACTAAGTGAAGGATCCGGTGAGAACAGAGCTAAACCCCAGGGGCCTGGACTAGATATTCCGAAAAGCAATTTAACATTATTCGGGAAAGTAAGGGTTTTCTCTCAATTCCCCTTTCTCGAGGCCCATCGCCCGCGGCACCTACTGAAATTCCAAACATAAACTATATATTAACAATAATCAATTTCATTCAGCATATGGAACGGGGCTTGTGGGAAGATGAAGTGCCATTGTCTAATGAGGGAATTAATGAAAGAGG
Organism: Macroglossus sobrinus; assembly: GCA_004027375.1. Classification (NCBI taxonomy): domain Eukaryota; kingdom Metazoa; phylum Chordata; class Mammalia; order Chiroptera; family Pteropodidae; genus Macroglossus; species Macroglossus sobrinus. The sequence continues at coordinate 18,696 of PVKZ01003648.1, read as the reverse complement.
TAAATATTACAGGGAGGACCCCCTGTGGGCTCGGCCACGGCACTTCATTATCCTTTAATTACTGCGGGTCGTTGGCGGCCGGGCGCAGAGGCCATGCATCGTGGAAGCTTTAACTACTGCGATTTTCCATTAGGCTGAGCTTCCGTACGGAAAAGAAATGAGAGCGCAGCCAAAGGATATTATTCTCCATGACTAGAATAAGGACGGGGAGCCTCAGACACGGGCAGGGAGGGTCACGCTGTAGAGAAGAGGAATCTTCTACGTGGTGGGCACTTTGCCATCCAGGATAAACCGAGGGCACTGGCCCGATCAGGACTGGGAGGGAGTCACAGGAAGAAGGATGTGCCTTCGGGGAGCAGAAAGGGGAGCACGAAGCACTGGGGTGGAGCCAGGTCTTCTAGAGAGCACTGGCTTCAAATGTTACGTGCCATGAGCGAGGGCATGCGATTTAAGTCTCTCTTAGCCTCGTTTACCCATCTACTTAAAGGTGTGTTTCAGATATGGCTGTGGGGCTTGACTGGCGTGGCGTGTGCATGTAAGAACCAGTATGAGAGTGTACTTTCCTTCTTTATCAGCAAAATGACAGAACTGGACACTCTCTCTTCCTTTGACGGTATTTATCGTGCCCCTGTGCTGTATAAAACTCATTCAGTTCCATTGTCTCATAAACTACTCGTAATGCGTGAGAAAGCTGCCATCACCCCACGTTCCGGACTGCGAAGTTTGGGTACAGACTGGTGTAGGAACGGGTTTACTGAGTTGCAGCTGAAACACCAGTAGAAACAGCCTTACGACCCTTTACGCTGCATCATATTCCCATTAATCGATTATTTTCCCAAAATGAATATATTCAAGTTTCACATTCTAGTTGATCACTGAGGAAATAACCAGATTCCCTAGAATTCGACATTTAAAGTATATTGGGTCAAAGGAACACAAGGATCTTTATGGATAAGTAGGGACCCCCACCCCAAATATTCCAATTCTTGTTTCAAAGAAAACCAGCATCTAAGATATATTAGAGAAAAACGAATTCCCATCCCTTGCTCCTTGTCACGGTCACGGGCAATTGTAGAGATAAAAGTCCAAGAAATCCACGAACCAGAGCACGACTGATACAGAAACTGTCAAGAGTTTCATCGTCTACGTGCTGTGTAAGCATAGATTCTGGTGTCACGAAGTCCGGCTTAAATCCCATCTAGTTCTGTGGCTGTGTGACTTTGAGAAGGCACTCAACCTTTCTGAGTCATAGCTTCTTCATTCATAAAGCAGAAATAACACTACTCGCTGTGAGAGTTAAATTTTGAAATGATGCCCCTTCATATGGTGCCCACATACAGTAAACACTTAACACAAATCAGCTGTTATTTGTATCAAATTCAATGTCACTGGCTCAGTACTGTGTTATCTAATTCATCAACGACAAACCATTGTCACTGAACTTGGAGCTCTCAGTTCGATCAGGGGGGCAAACTCTATCCCTGTCCGACTCCTACATGGAACAAACAAAACAAACAAACAAGCAGACAAACAAACTCTTCCATTTGTCTTATCTTATAATAACTGTATTTTAAATTATAGCTATTTGTCAAAACTCATAAAGCTGTAGCTGCGGATCTGGTTTGTGACCCGTCTCTCCTGGGAAGGGCTGATGTAATTAGAAGTGTCTCGTTATCAATCATTTGACTAACGGTCTTGGTATCTTGGTGTCTCTCTCCCCCTCTCTTGCTCTCTCATCAATTATTCTATTTTAGACAAAAGCTCAGACCAACCCTACTGTCGTTTTCGCTAATGGAATTTTAAATCTTTCCTCGCAAGGAAGTTTTCTGGGAAGATTTCTCTGCAACTGTCAACTAAGGGAAGGCTGATTCTCATACTCGGAGTTAGCAATGGATCCTAGTGACTGGTTCAAACTAAGCCTAGTGACTGTGGTTAAAACTAGCAGATTAGCAAGAGCTGAAATGTGTTTCTGTGTGCTTCGGTCTCTTTTCTACACATAATGGTGGAATTCTAAGTGTGTCTTTCCACTTTCCTGCCTGGCGTCCCCACCTGGTCTCAGAGGAGTTCTTTGTCCCAGGGATTACCGTGGGAGAGAATTTTGGCGTTGCTCTGCCTACCTTTCTTTCTAGAAATTTGAAACTGGATAGTTCCTGCTTCAGCTTGCCCCATTTCTCACAGCGGTTGACAAATCTTACTTCACTTTTTTATTGGTAATTGTCTGTATATGTGTCTTTCTCCTGAACTATTTTCTAAGAATATGTGTGGTCCAGAAAATGTCTAATTTTTCTTTGAATAGACGATAAAATTTTGTCGTATAATATTTAGACCCATTGCATTTTGTCTTATAATATTTAGACCCGTAGAATTTTAGCTACTCTGCTCGTTTTAAATCAAATTAAGCCTACCCGCTCCTGACCGAGACTCGGGGACACAGTCGATTACCTCATGGGGCTGCCTGTCTTCCCTAAGAACTAAGGTCACATGACCGAAACAGGCAAGGGGCGTGGCTTTAGCCCCGGGTGGCGCCACCTGTGCCTTCGGCCCTTCCTCTACAGTGCCCTGCAAGGAAGTCTTCCGGTGACACAGTGACAGGGACAGGCCCTCAGCGAAGCTCTGAGGCCTCAGGTCTTCGGGTCGAGTTTTTGCTGCCACCCTGGGGCCATCTGTCAACTGCGGTGCAGCAGGCAAGGGGGGCATGTCCCCACATCTTCTAAACCTCTCACCTGCCACTACCTTCCGTTGCCTCCCCTCTCTCCCACCCAGGACTCCTCAGCGAGCTTCCCTCCTCCCCGCTTGGTGAGCTGTCACCTCCCAAACACGCCCAATTACGCGCCGTGCTTTTGGCCCTGCAGAGTCTGTTTTGGGCCTGGAAAAAGCACTCGCTGCATGAAAGCTTGTTCATGGAGATGACCTTGCATTTGACTTTCCCAGCACTTGAACTGGGTTAAGCTGCCTACGTCTGATGGACAAGGACCCCGATAGCCAGAGTGGAGATGACTTGACAAATATCATGCAAGTCTCGGCCAGAATTTGGAATAGGAGTATTTCATTTATCCCTCAATCTTCCTCTACTACATCGGCGGAACAACTGTCCCAGCTTGCACAGGCTGGGGCAATGACACGCAAGTCTTTTTTATCCCCTTGTCAAATAGGAAACTTTTCCTGGCTCCCTTTGGCCACTGTCTATGCGATGTTATCTGCATATATGGCCATTTAATGCCCATAGCCCATAACCTTAGCGTCGATACCGAGTTGAGGTTGTCTGCTATGCGGCTACATCAACTACGCTTTTGCTTTAGCTCAAAATGATTACATTATATAAGGTGGATGTTTAAGAAATTACATAATTGGAGAGAAGGGCATGCATTCATGCTAGGCGATTCACTCATCTTGCTCGTATGTGCCTAAAATGATTTCTATTTACATGTTTCTAAATAAATGTAGATTAACACAAGACCTTCATAGAAACCATTATCTCACGTTTACCGAAGGCTGGCCATGTTAATGCACTTTGATGAATTCAACGCTCAGAACAACCATATGATATAGAAACAATTGTTCATAACAATATAATTAAAAAAAAAATCCAGTTCAAGGAGGCAAGTCCTTTGGTTTAGCCTCAAACGTAAAGGGTAGAGGAGCAGAGATTTGAACCCTGGCCGTCTATTCCTAAAGATTGCCAAGCTCTAAAAGTGCATTGATGTAAGAATGTCATAGCCTCACGACTGCACTGCATCATCACGTGATGCCTGTCCCGCCCTCCCAGACTTTTCTCGTGTTTGCCTTTCCTGCCTCCACAGAGGATGACGCTGGCGTTTTGGAGCAGAGAAGGACAAAATTCAGAGCTCTTCCTTTACCTGACAATGCTGAGTCTGGAGCACAGAGAGAGAGCAACTGGGGTCTGCCATGATCTGAAGGCTTGAGAAGACCCCCTCGGCTCCTGAGTTAATAATATCCATTTCTCCAAGATTCTGACAGTCGGGGTTAACTTTGATGCCCACTGCCACTTAGGTACGTTTTTCTTTCTCTCTGCCTACTTTTCAGTTGGCAAGGCTGGTGCAGAGGTGTCTGGACAGGTGCTGTGTTATTAGGAATTAGACATGAGACTAATTTGGAGGTGATTAATCCAATATTTTCTAAGCACCTCTATCTACATAAAAATTAAAATGGAGAGCGCACGTTAAGTATAAATATAGAATTAACATAATGTAAGGTCTTTCTTTGGGAAAGTTATAATGTCTATTGAAAAATAAAACCAGTGTAAGTAAAATAATATGAAGATTTATAAAAGTATCCTAGTCTGAATGAGGTCACATTGGGACCATTTTTCAAACCTGTGCTGAGCTAGCTTGTCAATCAAGTGGACTTTTATCGATAAATTGTAAGAATCAAAAAACTCCTTAAAATATCTTGAATCCATGATAAGTTATCAAACGTGAATGTAACCAGACAGTCTTTGACAGGGTATATTTACAATGCAGGTTCTTGGGCTCTGTCTCAGAGCTACTGAGTAAAAATATTCTGTATCTTCTGCTTCCAAGAAGATGAAACACACACGCTTTTCCCTGTTCCTCCCGCGGGGCACAACTAAACCCCTCTGACGTTACCTGTGAAACAAACATACGGCAGAGAAACGCTCTCCCTACCGAGAACCACAGACGTCCCATCTTGTTATAGTGTCAGGAGGATGGATGAAGCTCAAGCACGATTATCTAACGATTTTAAATCTGGGTTTCACCACCACAGGGACTACACCCAGGTGACAGGCCACGCTTTAAGGAGCAGAAACGTGCAGCTGAAATAACGTGGATGTGACGGGGATCGTTATACTGCACGCAAGGTGCTTCCCTGCATCTGCTCTTAGCTATGGGATGATGGTGCTCAATATGACACCGTCTTTACTGAAACCAGAACTCAGAGGACATGCAGAGTTTTCAGGCTCTTTCAGCTGAATCATTCACATGTTTTGAAATAAGTTGTTCAGTGAGGGGTAATTGACTATTCGAAGGAGCTATGGAATCTTTATTTATATCTCAGGAAAGGAATGATTTTTCATCTCCAAAATAAAAGGGAGACGGTTAAGAGTGCTCTTCTGAAAATGTGCCCATCATCGGAGGTCAGCCACGTTACCCGCCCAGGTTACTGAGCTTGGCGGGAGCAGGGCCATGCCCCTTCGGACCGGTGCTTCTACGGAGCTGACCTCCACGTGGCCAACATCCCCTTCAGATCAGCTCGGGGTCCTGGGACAAAGAGGTTTCCCTGACAGTTCTGACAGAAAAGGAAGGCCACAGCTGATTACCACGGTGACAAGATGACGGGAAAGCCCTAACCACAACACACAAGCGCACTTTTATTATTGCCGAGTCGTGGGCTGAGCACTCATGGGACACAGGACACATGCTGTGAAATAGCTGGATGGAACAGAGCTGAGGCGGCTTTGGGTGGCCTTCATGCTCCATCTGTGTCCATGTGACAAGTGACCTTACTGCTGGGCCCCGGTTCCTCCTCTCTAAGGGGGGATAATGACGCCCTCCAATGCCCCCCCGCCTCCCCGCCTCCCCGCCCAGAGGATTTGTCTCGTGTATCACACAAGCCCTACTGGAGGCCAGCCTCCTGGAATGTGTCACCCACTGACTCAACATCACAGGGACATTGTCCATAAAGCCAGGACAGAAGCAAAAAGTGGCTTTTGACTCTGGGATCCTGACTCTTTTTATTCCTGTTTTTCTTCATTCTGGTAACATCAAAAAAAAAATTATTCAAGTATGTCAGCCTCCTCTCCGAGGTGACACATTCCTGTCAAAGCTGAGAGTTCCCCATTATTTAGCTTTAGACTGATTTCCTTTTAACTTAGGAATCGTGTAATTATGATGCAAACTAGGGCGATTTAGTGAAGAAAAGGGGGTGATAGTAATAATTACCTCAGGATGGTGAGTCAAAAGCCTGCACTGTCCTCACCAAGCTGATGTGGTTACCCCCATAAACACGCACACAAACGTATTCACATAGGAAACAGTTAACAAATGATTAACAGAATAAAATTAGAGGTGTACAGATCAACGCCTGTCACATCAAGAGCAGCACCCACATTTCCCGGCCTGTGTACCACGATGTGTCTCTAACCCGGGACTCCCTGTGCACAAGCCTGGCATCAAGGCTCTACCTCCCAGACAGACGTCCCTGGTCATCCTTGTCACGCTCTCTCTCCTAATAGCCACATCCCCATCAACGGCTGCCAAGTTCATGTGACTTTCTATCCTGAATACACCTCGAAGCTGCTTCCTTCCCATCGTCCTCACTGATGGAGCCATAGCCCATTTCCAATGATATATATCATGGAAGCTTTCCAAGCAGTATTTCTACTTCTCTTACTGTTCATTCAAAAGAACCACTATTCTTAATTAAAATGAATTAATCTAAATGGATAAGTCAATGTAAGGTAATTACATTAACTTAAATATGATCATTTGAATTGCATATTTTAAAAATCTTTGGTATTTCCCAACTGACTTCATAATAAAACTCAATCCCCAAACCCTTCCAGTTGCTGGTCTGACCTCACACGCAGCTGAATCCCCACAGCCTGTTTCTATGCCCTGTTCACTGCCACGGATACTAATTCTCCTCCTTTCTTGAATAGTGACTTTTTAAAATCATCATGACCTCTTCTATCTTCCTGGAACTGCCTTACTGTCTTCTTTACTTGAAGAATTCCTAATTTTTATTCCAAATGAACTTCACCCGGCGTCTCCTCTGTGAAAACATTCTGCCCCCTGTAGGAAGAACGGGGAATCGCTTCCTTTAGGGCCTCAAAGCACTTGCCCCACCTCCCTGCGAGAACAGGGTGCCTGGTGCCGACGCTTGCACCTGCCAGGCACTGTGAGCTCTGTGGACGAGGGCTCTGGTCCACTCACCTCTACGTATCTGGCTTTTTAGAAACACTTTGTAGGCATTACGTATCTGTGTGTGGAGAAAAAAAGCAAAATAAAGCAAGACATAGGCTAGTTCTTGGATTCCGTGGGCCTTTTTAAAGTCCTGACACTCAGAACTGATAACATCGTTGCTGGTAAGTAACGGTATTATCTTTTCATTAGCAATCATATTCACTGACGGCATCACGCACAGACTCCACCTGCTGACCACGGACTGTGGTCCGAGCATTAAGCCAGTACCGTGGGAACCAGGGGTATGAAGCAGTGAGCAGAGAGGGTGGAAAACCTAGACAGCCCGAGAAACCCCTGATGGAGGTGGCGCAGTCTGCATGGCAGTGACTGCAGGTGGGCTGTAAGGACAGCGTGGCCAGGCCCGGGGCGGTGCTTCTGTGGCTGGACTCGCTGAGAACTGCACTGCCCTGAGTGATGGCAGACGCAGATGAGCGGGGTATCACGACCTGGACAAGCGCGTGAAGATCCAGACATCAGACCTGGCAGAAACCAGAAAATGGGGTTCCTAAAGGAACAAATCTCTCGGGCTATAACCAGGGCAAATGGGCTTTAGGCGCAGCCTTAGAACACGGCGTCCAGTGGCCAGCAGGAGACTCAGTGTTCGGCTTGGCTACAAGACTCCAGGAGTGAAAACACAGCTGACGGATTTCCTCAACGAAGGCTCATGGGTGCCATGAGGGGTACTGTTTTGGGTTCCCGGATCCAATTTCAATAGGAGAGAGATTTTTCCCCACCCAACTGATCAATTCCCGGACAAAAGCTGGGTGTGTACAATTCAACTTAATTCTGACACTATGTGCCTGCAGATAGCATCGGATTCCACAGGTTAAAGACTCAGTCCTATAAGACTTCCCCCCTCCTCCCACCTGCCCAGATGGCCACCTGCGCTCCTGACTGACTGACTATAGATCAGAAGTTCCCGTGATGCCCACACTGGATTGCAGACACCGGCTGGCAAGTTCAGGTGGTTACCCGCACATCCGACAGACTGGCTATGAATCAGAGGTTCTCATGACCTTCTCCTTGGGTTTGATTAATTGTCTAGAGAGATTCACAGAACTCAGAGAAACATTTACTGACTAGATCAGGGTTTGTAAGGGAATATAGTTCGGGAACTGGCAGATTTCTTCAAGACTGGTCCAAGGTCTAAGATAACAGCTGCAGGAGACCACATAAGCAGTCTCGGTTTCAGGGCGTTGAGGAAGAGGTGAGGAGAGAGATCAAGAATCAGGTACGGGCCTCCTCCATCTCCAGCTCACACTGGACTGTAGAGAATGTGGTCGGTGTTTGCTCTGGTTCTTGATTCTTACTCTTAGGAATTATGGAAGCTGGATGTATTTTTCTCTCCTCGAGCTTTACTTTGCTTATCTCTAAAATGAGGCTGATGGAAAACAGCATGGCTAATTCCCCTTTAAATCACTAATTCCTTTATATAACAAAGGCACAACATCAGTAATTAAAAAATTCATAAATAGATTAAGATACGGTATGATTTATTTTAAAAAATTATATGCAACTATAATATCACAGAGCATGTCTTCAGATGAAATATTTAAGAGTCTCATGTTGGTGATCCAGATCTGCCCCTCCTATCATCCTTGACAATGGTACCCTCATCCATCTCCTTGTCCAGTTGCAAGCCTTGCCAGATATCACCACGTCTGACTAATGTTCAAACCATGTAGAGTCTATTACCTTAGTGCATTGATCACTGTATTTGAAAAACATCATTTGTCAATGAATTACTATAATATCATTTCCATCTGGTTCTGCATGTCACCTGCATGTCCCAAATTCTCTCTCTGTAAATCTGTCACACTAGTCATTTCAAATCAATATCCAATAGCATCTCTTTTCTGTTAAAGATGCTTCAATGACTCCCTATAGCTTTCTATCTTAATGTGAGAAACTCTTCATAATTTGTATGATTTTCTCTGGAAAATCAAGAAACACCTTCTGCCACTCTCTACCACCAAAAGAAGTGACTTCAAAATTCCAAAACACCAAATTATCCTTCCTCTCATTTAAAACATGCTTCATTTTCCTCTCTTACCTTCCCATGACCAGCCCTGATATTTCTACTTATTTATCGAGATTCAGCTCCAATACTTTCTTTTCTCTAATAACGTCCCTTCCTCACTCCCCCACTCTCCAGATTTCTGGGTGCTCTTCCATGTTGATGACATATCACAGTTCTGAAATTCTACCACGGAATTATTATTATAATAATTCTCCCACTGAAAACACCACATATTACTATTACTATCAACTTATATGTTAGCGCTACAGTGAACTTCACGACCGTTGGTAAGAAAATGACTTAGCCATCTCTGTATCCTGGGCACACAGCAGGTACATAAAAATGTTCTGGATAAATGAAGTACCAAATTCATGTTCTTTTCATCAGCAAAGAAGGTCCACGAAACGTATTCAAGAAATAATAGTTTGTTAGTTCAAGTTGCAATAAGCACATGAAGCTATGGTGACACATGCTGCATTCTCTATTTTTTTTTCATTCAAAATTTCCACAATTATAACAGGTGTCCTCTCCAGGTACATCTTAATAAATAAGATAACTCTGTGCTTTGTATAGCTGCCTTATAGAAAGGCACTCTATTTATGAAGTCATCATTGCCCCCATAAATAATGAATAGCAACATCGCTGCCTACGAAAACAAATAATTTGGGTTTTGGTTAGTTGTGAAATGAAAAAACATCATAATATTCATGATAACCAAATAATTTAACAAATACAGGTCTTTCAACTATAATTACCACTCTTTCACGATTTATCGTGTACAAAAATGCTCATCGAAATACCTTGAGTATGAAAATGCCACTCTTGGCTTTGAAAACCACTGCCTGGGATTTATTTCTGTTCTCGCCCATTTCTATTTTATCCTTCAAATTATTTTCAATCATCAAGCCAATCAATGTCAACAGATTGAAAAGGATGCTATGTAATTTCGTAAGCAGTCACAATATTTTTATCTATGCAAAGTAAGATAAGAAGGATACTTGAGTCTCATGTCTGAAGACTCAGCAATTCTGAGTGGCAGGAGGGACATTCTCCCACACTCACTTCCACCTGGCTATACAAGGTGACGCAATGGCTGGCAGCGATTTTAGAGAAGAAGAGAACTCTTACCTCCCTCTGGAATAAAATAGGCATGTGGCTATCCACGAGTCCACTTAAAATGTTTTGGGCATATTTTGGAACTTTTTGTAAAATATCCTTTTTATATTCTAATTCAAGCAAAAGAACACAATTAATGGACACATCTCTAATACGTACTGTATGTATTTTAATTCACATAACTTTATCTCCATTACTCAGGTGAAGATATTAATCCCTGAGAAGTTACATAAATCTTCTTTGTCTGCTTTTTATAAACTGCATGAAGAGTGGATACAATGCTAACCTTTCCACATACGTTCTTTTAAATTGTTTTTCTCCTAGCGTTCAACTATACCTCCTACCAGCTAGCTATAACAAGGACTAGCTCAGATGAAGCTAAAATAAGCCACACAGACATTTGGGGACGTGGAGCTGGGATGTCTCAAACTCGTGGCTTCCTTCTTTCAACACCTGTTTGTTTAGGAATCACGCAGCAGGCCCTGGGCTCCGTGAACAACATCGCTTCTTTATTCTCAAAAGGAAAATTAGGATAGTGAGTGAGATGTGTGTGGGGTGCTGCCTGCCAGCGTAAAGCACAGAGAGCACAAACAGAGAAACACAACACAGATTGGGGCATGTGCGTGACTTAAATGAAGTTAGAAGACATACTTGGAAGAAACATCTTGGAAGAAAGGTAAAACTGAGATGTTCAGCCCCATGTTGAAGGGCTTGGCGCAGACTGGGAGCCAAGGTACAAGATCTTGGGTCAGCAGAGGACCCAAGTAGTGGAGGAGGGGAGGGATACAGAGAAACGGAAAATGCTGCAGATGTATGTGGAATGATGAGACAGTTCTTGGAGAGATGCAATCTAGGCTCCCGAGAAGTTTATGCCACATCGACCCAGGGTTTTTATATGCAGTTGTGTACATATGATGGAATCAGAGCATAGGACACAGTGAAGGGTACTTCTGGGGAAATAGTTTATAAAGGTGAAATTTTCTGAAACTAGTGAAATAAAAAACTCATCACATTTTATTTTCTTTTTATGGTCATAGATCAATAATGGTAGAACAATGGCTATTCCATTTATTGAATGTTTACTATATACTAGTCTCTCTTTTCTACCAATACTTTCCTCATCTAATCCTGCTAAGCAAGTCTTTTCTGAAGATATTATTGTCCCATTCTACAGAGTGGGAGATTAGGCTTGAAAAGTTTAGGGAATTGGCCAAAAGTTATAGGGTTGAAGTTAGAAGAACTAGCATTAGAATATTTGCCTCATATGAATTTACTCAGTATATATATTTTTTTGTGGATGCAACTGATAATTCCAAGAATCCAACAAAACTCTGAAAAAAAAATGAGTCATCTCATAGATAAGGACACTGAGGCTAAGAATTGTCAGAATATGTGTCTAACATTACAAAGATAGTAAGAACCGACATTCGATCTGAATTAATGAATGACCATCACATGCAGGCACTGTTAGGTGCTGCGTCAAGAACGTTGCACAAAGCAGGTATGGTGTTTGCTCTTTTGGGTCTGACAAACCAGTTTCTCTGTGGAGAGAAATACTGATGGTCTAAGGGAGGGAAGGCAAGTTCATAAACAACCTTTAGCCCAGTTAAGGAATTTGGATTATATCCTTCAGCACGACGTGAAGACATTGCCTCATTGTAGGCAGAGGGGTGACGTGGTGTGATTTATATTATCAGAAGACCAAACTGGCTATGGAGAGAGAACAGACTATAGAAGACCGTATAGAAGGTTCTGAGTGGGACCCAGGCAAGATGTATTCAGAGTGTGGACCCGGGGAGTGGCCATGGAGATGGACAGGACTGGGGCCAGGACTGGGAGTAGAAGTTCCAGGACTTATTGGGCTTCAGATGTACAGGATAAAGGGAAACAAGGATTCCACAGTGACTCAAAACCTTCCATCTCTGTAACTGAGATAAACCGCCAAACCAGGACCCAAGTCAAGTGAGGCCAAGAGATCGTTTCCTGGGAGACTGACTAGAAGTGAGAAACTAGCATCTGTGGGCCCAGTAGCCTTAGGTCAGCCAGGTACAACAGGCAAGAGCTGCCATTTCTTACGGGCCATGGCCACAATGCCAAGAAAATGAACAAGTTGACAGTTCACTCACTCGCAAACCCCACAGCTCCAGTAGAAGAGCACCGCTCTGGGTTTCTAAGATGTCAACACATTTTAGTAACCATGAAACAGCTGAGTTTTTACAACATCTTCATTAAGATAAGCCAAGGTGCTAAAATACCATAATGAAGATTGCAAGGATTCCTCGCAGGGCCCTGGGAGATAAGACAGGGTATTTGCATGGGCCAGTGGCTTGGCAGGAAGCCGATCCCCACGACACAGCAAGGGCTCTCTGAGCATTCCTTCTTGAAACCATATTTTCTGCGTTGACTATCTGGCAGAGCTGGATCGCCTCGGGCTGATAATTGGCAACGAAGCTGTCAGACCAGATGGCATTTATTTATTTATTTTATAAAGGGAAAAGAGGGAGAAAAAAAGCATGATGCAAATGGAAAGCCCATTTTTAGTTATAGGACAGAAAAATAAAAGAGAAAAGAAATTGATTTTAAGCAGTTCCAGATGTTCCATGCTTTTTTATTTCCGAAGCTACATCTAAGAGCGCCATTGCAAACAGAAACCAGAAAAAAAAAAAAAAGAGAGAGAGAAAGAAAGAGAAAGAAGAAAATAAAGAACATACAGAATAATGTTCAGTTGGATGTATTTGTTAGAATTTGTATTTAGAGTGAAGAATGCCATTTTTTTTTTTAGGGTAGAGAAAAAAGTCACACGATTTACATATGAATAATGACTTTCACACTGTGTCTGCGTGAGCAATAGAACAGCTTCAGCTGCTCAAAGTTCCCTAGTGCTGTGTCTTAATCACCAAGCCCCGTCAAGCCCACCTTGCTTGTTCCGGGAGCCATCTGTGAGGTTCTATTGTGTTCTGCCTTTGGTTGTTTTCTTGTATCCAAAGCAGGACTTTAATTAGCATCTATTAATAGAGTGCAAAGAGCATCTTTCATCAGCCTTTTATCTCACTTTAGACGGAGAAGAAATGAAGGAGAGTTATCATTTCTGTGATAAGTTATCTTGTCCTGAAACTGTATGCCAGGATTTTGCAGACCTTACGTTCTAATGTGTCGAGTCTCTTCGCTGAGCCTATGAAGTTTAGATGAAGAATGTTCTAAGGAATCAGCAGAGCTGATTGCAGAGAAAAGGTTTTGGGCAGGTGTGTTAACGCGGGATTCTTGTTGCATATGATCTGTGTTGCATGTCATCTTCCACTGGATCCACACCATCCAGATAACTCATTTGGCTCTTGAGAGACACATTATTAGGAAAATTCCCCAGTCTCCCAAGAGCGGGGCCTCAAACTGCCATTTCCAGTAAGCCACCAGACATTGTAATGCTAACAGTCTGCCACGATCCGAGGTACAAGGCTCCAACCTCTCATGCAAGGTCTTTATCAGGAATCAGTGTTCAAGTTCGTACCGGTGACATGACCCCGGAGAGATTATTTCTCCTCTCCCGTCTCAGTTTCTTTGACAGCTAACTGATATACGCTGTTGCAAGGTTGTTATGGTGATTAAATTGTAACATCAGTATGAAAAACCTTTACAAATCAGAAAAAAAAATGATTTTGTATTCTGACTCTACGCTGTCATTTATAATCTAGGAGGCTTTGGAGTACTTATCTAACCTAGGTAAGCTAATGTTTGTTTGTTTGTTTTTTATTAAATGTGATCACTCTCTTGAACAGTTATGAGAATTAAATTCCACATTATTGATAAACACATCTAACATGGGGCCTGAAATTTAAGGGGCATCAGATAAATCATAGTTCTCATCATCTTATTTTGCTTCTCTGGACAAATGGGGTTTTCCCCATATTCATGGTTAGGAAACAACATAAATGTAATTGCTTTATAGGACCAGAGTTGAAAAATACACTGATTCATTAGTAAATGCTTTCCATGTGCTGGGCACCATTCCAGGCACAGAAAATAGAAAAATGAACAAAATAGATGGGCGTCTGCACTCATAGGAAAGAAAGACAAAACAAGAGAATGTACAAATAACAATTAAAACAAGGTAGCTGGGTCTATGGCCACGCCACCCTGAACAAGCCCAATCCCATCTGATCTCGGAAGCTAAGCAGGGTCGGACCTGGTTAGTACTTGGATGGGAGAACACCTAGGAAGACCAGGTGCTGTAGGTGTAAAAAAAAAAATAATAAAAAAATACATTTTATTTTATTTTATTAAATAAAATAAATAAAATAAAATAAAATAAATAAAATAAAATAATAAAATAAAATAAAATAAAACAAAACAAAACAAGATATTCGGTCTTGCCTTTGTCTCTCCAAACTAAATTCTGTATCATAAAATATAGAAATCAAATTAGCACAGAAAAAGACTCTCTAGATAAGAAAAATAAAATAGAGTAAGGTTCTCTTCGCTAAAGCAGAAAATGCTAGAATCCACGAATGCTACCACAGGAAAGGTACAAAATAAAAGAATTCTTCTCTGCTCTAGTCAGTGTTGACGTGGCAGAAGTGACTCAGATACCTTTATCCTTCTGCCTCCCATAAGCCAGCACAAAAGACTGACTTATTACTCTGAGAATCCAGTTCACTCCTGCACTCAAACTCAGACTCAACTCAGACTCAACACCGGGTCTCTCCCCACCCCCACCCCCACCCCAATTTATGACAGTAAGAATGAGGTGGAGTGCCTAGGAAGGAGACAGTCACAGGGATTGACAAGCCAGCAGGAGGAAGCTGAAGCTCTAAATCTATATAAATTTCTGTTAAAACATAAAACCTCACACAAGGGACAGAGTGAAGGTTCAGCTGGTCTCATGGAGAGCTTAAATGTCAGAAAACGCAGAGTCATCTGATAATTACCGTTTACGACGGTGATCTTAAGGTGTCGTGAACAGGTTACAATGATGTGCAGTATGTTTTATTAAAAATACTCAAAACTACTTGATATAGTTCTGGAATATTTATATCACAAATATTTTGAATGAGAAAAACAAAATTCTTCTTACCAAGCAACCAATTTTTTGTAGTTAGAATAATATTCACTAAAAAAATGTTTTCTCTGCTGATTCTTAATCATAATTACAGTCTTCATAAAGATGTGAGACACACATGCCACCAGCGCACATTCAGAACCAGGTTTTGGAGGAAGAAATGAGGAAACAAGAAATGTCTTCAGTCCTGTCACTTAGTGTTGTCACGTGGACTTCTTGCTTATACTAATGATGTTTATTACATGAGGTGATTGTAAGACTGGACATGAAAATGGCCTATAAAGATGTCTCCTAAACTTCCAAAAAAAAAAAAAACAATGTTTGAAAAATGTTAGATTTACAGTAACTGTATATTTCACTGGCAAATAAAATATCTACATAAAAAAACTGATTCAGAAATTAAACAAAAGAACTCTATATATTGCTACATAAATTCTTCCATTTTTCTTACTTTTTGAATGTCTAAATTTATCTGTAGTTTACAAAAGTTTACACTAAGAATAAAAGAGTGGGGATGTAAATGAAACAAAATTACGTACCCATTAAGACACATATTGCATCCTTAAAAGAAAGAAAGTTTTCAGGATCTTCAATTGAGAGAAGAGAGATTGGAGCAAACACAGGAAAGCCAGCCAATAAGGAGACAGACGTACTTAATGGGGAAAGGCACAGAGCTGCATACAGAATGCTATCTAAAATTAGGCCTTAAGAAAAATGAAAATAAAGCAATCTGGTTCATTAGAGAACGCTAAAGATGCGACAGAAACAGCCGAGCCCAAAACTGTCTTAAGGTCGTGTGGTCCTTGAAAGACAAATCTATACCCAGATAATCATGAACAAATGAAAATGAAGCATTTCATGGAGTGATTAAGGCAACACGGTAAATCTCATTTTCCGTGACTTTTAAAGAATCGCAGCGCATTCAGGGTGTGGTTAAAAAAAAAGCATAGAAAGTTAAATCTTTACTCAAAATGCGATGGAATAAAATTCTACCCTGGACATTGTTGGTTGTATTTATTTTGAACCGTTGAATGCTGGAAAAATCACTCAATCTTTCTGGACCTGTTTCCACTTAAGAAAACGAACTTGAAGTTTCCTTTTCGATTTACTTAATAATATATTATTCCACAGCCAATCTTTGATTATTTGGAACCCTCAGAAAAATGTCTGCCATCGCCTCGACGGTTTCCCAAATGGTTGACAGCGTGCTGATCTCAGTGCTGACATTCGTCACGTGGTATTTTTTTACTAGTTTGTTTTCAGCAGGCCCTTTAGTTGGACCTGTTTCTGCTTTCTTATGCAAATGATATCTAATGCCAGTTTGCCTTTCTTAATAAGATTAAGTGTTTGGGGGGAATTCATGCTGCTCGATGGCCATTCAAGGTGGCAGTCCTGTTCCTAAGTCTCCTTCTGCCCTGACTCAGATGTCACTTCCAAGTTCCAGCGGCTGCAGCTCCATTAGGCGTCCCTGCCTCTTCTATCACCGCGCTCTGAGCAAGCTCACGGGGAGGTGGCCTCATGGAGGACTTGGGGAGGGGGGTGATTTTAAGTAAAATGCGCACATTTTCACATATAAATTTTGTGGACGAAAAAGAGGCCACACACCAGCCTTGGCGAGGTCCAAGGAGGCCAGCGTGGAGGGTCCTACACACTCCCAGACCGAAGCTGACCACGTAGGATGGTCTGAGCATAAAAATTCCTAACGAAAATCAGGTCACGGCAGGTCACATCCCGGCAGTAGCTTCTTTGCCAAAAGTCAACCTTGACCTTAAGGGAGCTCAGCTTCTGCCTTTTCTGCATCTATGGTCGCAAGCCTTTGGAATGTTGGAGCGATCCTTTCTCCAGACCCCTCAGGTCACGACCCTCTACACCAAAAACCACAGACCCCTCACTGCTCCAGCTGGGAGGGACTCTGGCAGGCGCTCCAGCAATCCGCCACACTCCCTCTCAGTGTCTCTGAGTCTGGCCTTCCCTCCCCCAGATCGCTCCTGCTCCAGATGCTAAAACACACTTCTTTACTCCCTCCCGTGCTTCCTCAATTGTTACCTTTCCCAGGAGCTTCTTCCTGACTGTGCTGTTTAAAAGTGTCCCCCTAGTGACTCAGGAACTCCCTATCTGAGGTCCTTTACTTCTGGAACGCTCCAGAGATGCCACAGGATTTAATTCCTCGTTTCTGGTATTCTCTCTGTCCTGGCACACTCCTGCACTTAGGTTTTATGAGATTGGCGAGTAGGCATCATATTTTTTTTCCCTTCAGTTTTAGACCCAGCCTCTTAAATAATGTCTGGCACACAGTAGGCACTGAAGTACAAGAGAACTCATGCCTGAGTGAGTAGTTTAACCGCAGGAAATGACAGACTTAATTCTGAACATGCTGAAGGGAATTATAACGCGTGGTGTTAATATTTTCATGTGAAGTTTGGAAATAATCTGAGCTCATTTGACATTTTAATCACTTATAACAGGAGAATTTGGCATATCGAAGTATAATTTGACATCGCAGAGTATTAA
Organism: Macroglossus sobrinus; assembly: GCA_004027375.1. NCBI lineage: Eukaryota > Metazoa > Chordata > Mammalia > Chiroptera > Pteropodidae > Macroglossus > Macroglossus sobrinus. The sequence continues at coordinate 1,052 of PVKZ01003648.1, read as the reverse complement.
ACAGATTCCAGTTTAAAATGTGGAATTGAAAATTTGATTTTGCTTGTCATTCTGAGTTGAATCGTCTAAGGAAAATCTCGCTACATCTGTGGAAACTATTAGAACATCTTACGATTTGATTTATTAGGCTTATAGAAATTGGTTAAGTGCTTGGGAGGTTTAGCTTATCAAAGAATCGACGTGCTGAAAAATGAAAATGAACATTATGAAGTTTAAAAACACGTCATGGATTTTAATTAAATCGTAAAGGTTGACCTAAAAGTTTTGCTAATATTTTCTTGGATTTATAAATATGAAAATAAGATAATTTGTTCATTAAATTCAAAAGCACCAGAAGAATAGAATTTGGATTTTGCAATATTAATGCATTAAATATTAATTTTTAAAGCCAAAGTAACCTTTAAATTTTCTTTCTATGCATAAAATGTACTTTCGAATCTATCAAACGTGCATGCTGATGGTGAAAATTGAGACATCTGTAGGATAATAGTTCCTTTTTTGGAAGATAATGATGGTGTAAGAAGCATAAATTTATTCTTATGTCAAAAACAAACTTTCCCCTCTTCCCCCTGATGGAACCCTGTTCCTGGGCCTCACCAAGAAATGAAAGAATTGTCAGGCTTCGGAGGATTCTTTTTTTAACAGCAGGCTTCTAAGATAAGAGCTTGTACCAACACGGTTCAGCAGCTTTTATCTCCCAAGTTCAGGCAGGCTAAGTGACTCGGCCAAGGTCACACAGGGTTATCAGCATCAGATCCAGGCCGGTCGATACGTCTCCACTGATGAACGGCCCGTGTAGAACCTCTGCTGTGTTTCTACTGCCCACGGGATGCTAATTCACTTCAAACAACAAAGTGTGGCAGGAATATTTCCTGGCGATGCCGCTGCAGCGCCTTAATCTGTGGCACGATCACTGATCTTGTCACCTTCATGTCACTAGCACTCTGTAATAAGCAAACCGCAGACCCAGCAGAGGGCCGAGCATGGGAAGATGGAAATGCCAGAGGAACCACAAGAAACACTGAGATGCTACTGACAATCGGAGAAAGAAA